>JAJEKV010000403.1:0-235026 GCA_021234155.1 Isoetes taiwanensis
GCTTAAATAGGTCAAGATATTTCCATCCCTAGCCTTCGCTTAATTAAATTGAGTTTGGAGCAGTAATTGAGACGAGTACTTCACATCGCCGCCAGACGTATTTCTACATTTTAGAAATCTGGGCCGGGCGAACGTAGAGACCATGCCCAAAATGCCCAAAACAGCTCCAAATCGCATTGCTAAGTAACACTCGCTTAACTCTCGATGAGTTTATGAATTCACTTAGATCACCCAAATTGAGTAATCAGTCCTCAATTAGCTCCATACACACGTGTCATGCCGTGACGACATTTCTACATTTTAGAAATCGGTCACAACGAGTGAGACCGCACTACTTTCACCCAATGATCTCCAAATTCAACAATAGGTTCGTGAGCTCTCCAGCATGCTCAAACTCTAGAAATAGTCTTCAAACTTGCAATTGCATCCTTAATAGATCATAATTAATTAATCTCAAGAAAAACCCAGGTCATCCAAAAAATTAGGTTTTCCCTTTCTATAAATAAGTTCCCATTCCTCAATTGGCACCACGCAAATTTGCTCCCCGCGCTAGGGATCTTTTCGGCTCGGGAGGCTTCAAGATCCGTTCGATACTCCCTTCCCTTGCTAAATCAATGGCTCACTGCTGATTTTGGGCGATGGTGCGGCGCCATTGCCCATGCTGAGGCGAGATGTCAACGACATCTTCCAAGAGTCTTTGTGAAAGAAATCGACATTCAAGCTTACTAAATGCAACCCCAGCCTATAGGCGGGTGCTAGCGAATTTCAAGCTGGGGTAGACCCTCCCTTGTTCAAGTTCCCCTTGCATAGATACTTTGTTCCCCGTAATCCTTCAACGGCCTTTGGCGTGTCTAACATGCGCCAAGTACTTGACTAATAAGGCCAGAGGGCTACCCGATTACATGGTCGACAGCTAACGGGGACCAAGTACTTCTCTTACACCGCCGCCCTAGCCATATTCTTATCCCCGGCACAGAACCCGATGGGGGCAACCTCCTATCCCTCCCGATGGAGGTAGACCCCATAGGCTGAAGGCAGGGAAGAGCAAATGCTTCTGCCGGTATCAACAAGAACAGGAAGCAAGAGAGGATGAAGAAGAGTCGGACGACGAAGGATACAGGCTCGATTCCCGGACGAAGAAGGCGCCAAGGAGAGCAGGAGGCTGACCAATTTTGGCCGAGGCAGTGAGGGCATCCGAGTTGCTCCCCCCACTCGGGCCTAGGCATCACAAGCTAGCCCCCTATCATCATCTAATTTTGAGAGGAGTATCTACTCCTCAGCTGACATCGAGAACCTCCCAGGAATGTAGGGAGAGGGCTTCGGGTTGGACGGCTTGCTCCCACAAATGCTAGGGACCGACACAGACGACTTCATCGTCAGGGGAGCATCGAGACTTCCGGCTCCAAGTGAGGGAGTCTCGACACCACAGGGTGGGCGACCTCCGACATCCGGGCCTCTGGCAAACATCAGGCAATTGATGGACGGCGGGGCTGCAACAGAGGAGGAGTTCCTAGCCCTCCAAGAGCAGATGGGGATCCGCATTGGGAAGACCACGTAGTATCTAATGCGGTCCTTCAATATCACCCTTGCCAAAAAGGAGAAGGAATCGACCTCGGGAGGCTCGACGCGCGACAGTTGAAGACTTCTGAGGGCTCACTGAAGTAGAGTAAGCTCCACGCCAGTACGCTTGGGCGTACGCAGGTGAGGCCAAACAAGCGGAGAAGCCATGACATTAATGACAAGTCGCTTCAGGGTACTACTTTACCACCGCCGATGGATGGGAGAATAAGCGGTAATTCACAGTTCAAGTTGATCGGCTAAGAAGGAGTGTTTATCGCTGATTGCACTCTCGGCTTCGGCAGGCATGCCGAATAGCAGCAAATGTCGACTATACCGCCTTTAGTCAAGAGGGCAATGGCACTTGACCTCTTCGACTCGCCATCCCCACCGGCGTCGCCGGGAGATTATGCGACCGCCCTTATCCCAATCAGCGCGGTAGAAGACCGGTGAGAGCCATCGAGGGAGGCTCGCCAGCAAGCATCATCAGGAACTTGGGTCGGTAGGACGCCCCAAGTAAGAAGTTTCTTGAAGACAACCCGTCTTACCTGGGCGATTTCAAGACTAGTTAGACTCTTGATCCCTGGAGACTTTTGTACCTAAAATATTATATGATATATAAATACAATTCTGTTGCACTTTAAATGTTTTATTGATGTATGTTGCCCCACAATTATACCAACAAACATAAACAATGCAAGAGAACAAATGGGACTAACCATATAGCCATTAATCACTTGTGGATGTTTTAGAGGGCTAAGCGCTTGGGAAACGACATTAAACTTGAGACCTTATAGAAGAGCAAACCCCGCCTGGACCACCCTAAGAAGGAACCTATTTGAAGATAGGGAACCCATGACCCCGAAAGGAGAGATAGCCCAGATAAGGACGGATCCGAGCGTATAAAGGCATTACCGTCCGTGCAAGCGGGGAGTAGGTTCGGTGGGCAATGCTCGCTGTCGCAAGCATCGGCTTCCGGAGGGAAGGAAGGGACAAGAAGAGGAGCAAGAGAAGGAGATCCCCAACCGAATCTTCCGACTCAAGTTCAGACTCGCATGACAAACTGAGGAAGAGGAAGAGCGGTGCTCGTGAACCAACAGAGGGAAGGCAGAGGAACACCCCGAGGGAGGCGACAAAGAGATACCGTGGCCTCCCGACTACCGGAAGAAGGTAGATTCCGCGACTGGCAATGTATGGAAGGCCCTGAATCGAACAGTTCTCGGGGGAGAACAGGTCGTGCTTGGTAAGGCATGGTCGATCTAAATGAGAAAGTAACGGAAATGCTTTATGGCATGAAGGATAAGGACAAAGGCGAGTTGCAACAGCCAACTTGAAAGGAGCCGATTTGGTGGAAGGGTATGCAAAGGCAATAACGGCTTAAGCAGGATGCTTGTAAGTTCGAGAAAAGTTTGCTAAAGCCTTCGCCCATTACGCTCCAAGGGGAACATAAGTCCGGCGATGATGCGCCAGCTTTTACGGTTGCGGCAAGGCAACAAATCGATTCAGAAATATCTGAGGAATTCATGAGGCTAAGGTCAGTATGTGCCGGTTGGGAGAGAAGCATGCAAGCAGAAAGCTATATCGGCGGGTGAATGAGGAGATCCGCAAGCTTGTGAGCAATAAACCCCCAGGACAGATCGGCGCGTAATCCAAGGCTATAAGCACTGCGAGGGTCAGGACCTCAGAATAGCGGGCACAAGCGGCCAGTACTTCCGTGAGAAAGGCAAGGCGACAGGAAGCTATAGCCCCGTGGCAGCTTGATCCCAGTCCAAATTTTAGAACCCAATATGGTGGGAACCGGGAAGCAAAGGGAGGAGAAGAAGTGGTGTCCTTCAAGGACAAGGTGAGAAGTCAAACTACTCCAAAGCAAAGGTGCAATCCTTTGCAAGCCGATGCCCAAGGAAAAGAGGCGAGTGCATAGAAAAAGCTTTGTGCCGTGGTGCCAAGTGGGACCATAGGACGACAAAGCCCCCCCTACGCCATGAGTGCGGCTCTAAGGGTTGGAGATTGGGACGCCCTGTCGGACGACGACGGCCGAGGGGCCGCCGACTATATTGAGTGGTGAGTGTCATATCTTTGCCGCTAATAGATACTGAGCAAGCGAGAGCGGTATAAGGTAATTTCCGCGGTAGGGAAGGCTAAAGCTAAGTCCTTCATAGTCTTGATAGACTCGTGAAGTAGCCATAACTTTGCATCCCCAGAATGGTTCAGATGTTGAAGTTGAAGCCGCTAAAGTCAAAACCAAGACCCGTTGTTTTGAAGTGGTGCAAAGTAAGGCAGGGCGGGCAAGAGAATTAACCGACATCGAGCTTGCCGGGGATTAATATCGGATGGGGAGCAGAAGTAATGGGCATTGGAAAGTATGACTTGATCATAGGAATGGAGTACCTTGGGCAAAGGGCCATTATCGGAAGCTGTGAAGGAGATCTTCCTAGCGCCCGACGGCAAGATCATTGAGATAACAGTAAAGAAGTTGTTCCCATCATGCGTTGCATGTCTTCTAAACGGTTACATTCAAGTGCATCAAGAGTGAGCAAGTGGCATACATCTTCAAGCTTGAGATTAGTGAGCCGAATCGGAAGGAAGCAAAGAAGACAACGCTACAGGCAAGTTGCCGAAGCAAGTATCTCGGCTAATCACGGAAGTTCCATGATCTCTTTCCAGATGAGATCAAGCAGCTCCCTCCTTATAGAGGAGTCGAGTGCGTAGATAGCACTTTCGAACCGTGAACAAAGCCAACAAGCAAGGCTCCATATAGAATGACAACACAGAGTTGTTCGAGCCGGGATTGAAGCGATTCGCGAGGAGTGCTTTCGACCTAGGTTTCATTAGACCTAGTGTCTCGCCATGGATTTGGGAGCCCATTCTTTTTGTCAAGAAGAAGGATGGATCTTTGAGAATGTGCATAGACTATAGACAGTTGAATAAGCACACCATTAAGAACAAGTATGCGCTCCCAAGATCAGACGACTTGATGGATCAGCTCCAAGGTGCAAAGATCTTCTCCAAAATCGACTTAAGGTCAGGATATCATCAGATCAGGATAAAGGAAGAGGATATCCATAAGACCGCCTTCAGAACGCGGTATGGGCATTATGAGTTCACAAGTAATGCCTTTCGCTTATCAAATGCCCCATAACGTTCATGAGGCTCATGAACGATATCTTCAGGGAATTCCTGGACACCTTTGTGATTGTTTTCTTTGATGACATTTTGGTGTATAGCAGATCCCTTGAAGAGCACGTGCAACACTTGAGAAGAGTGCTAGAGAAGTTGAAGAGGCACCGTTTATGCGCCAAGTTGTCGGCGCCACCGCCAAATGAAAAAGTGGAGTATCTAGGTCATGTGATCTCAGCAGAAGGCATCTCAACAGACCCCGCCAAGATTGAGGCCGTCATTCAGTGGCCGGCCCCGAAGAATGTGCATGAAGTCAGAAGTTTCCTCGGCCTAGCAGGGGTACTCTGAGGAAGTTCGTGAAGAACTTTGCTAAGATAGCAGCCCCCGTTAAGAACCGACGAGGGCGAGAAGGTGAAAGATTGGCAGAGCATTGGCACAAGAAAGCCCAAAAGGGGTTTGAATTGTTGAAGGAAGCTTTAACAACAGCCCCAGTCTTAACCCTGCCGGACCCGGAGAAAGATAAGCTTGTAGCAACAGATGCGAGTAAGATAGCTACAGGTGCAGTGCTTATGCAAGAAGAGCGTGTGGTAGCGTATGATTCAGGTGAAGATGAACGACGAGAGACGCTGCTTACCCAACGCGACGATCGAGAGTTCTCGGCGGTTGTCGTGGGCATTAAGAATATGGAGGCATTATCTCTTGGGAAGGAAGTTCCAATTGGATCTGGACCATCGTGAGCCTCAATATGTATTCACGCAACCACACCTTAACTGAAAAATGGAGATGGATGGAGTTCCTCGAAGAATATGACTTTCATATAGTCTACAAGCCGGGGAAGCTCAATGTGGTAGCAGATGCGCTTTCAAGGCATCCCCTGACAACTAGAGTGCATTGCAATGCAATTTCGACGCTCCAAATGACTTTGGTAAGAGGATTGAAGAGTCCTTGCCAAGCGGGGCGTGGATTTCAAGGAGGTATGGGCAAGCCTTTCTAAAGAGGCTAGAACAGATAAAGAGCGGGAGGCCTTCAAGCATTATAAGAAGGAAGGCAACCTGTTATACCATAAGAACAAGTTGTGCGTGACTTCAATCATCGAGGGTGTAAGGAAGTTGATCCTCCATGACACGCGCTAAATGCCCAATAGCCGGGCCATGCGGGATTCATGAAAACATATTTCAAAGCACGCTAAAGCAGGCTATTATTGGCCGAGAATGAAGAAGCGTGTAGCTTCGCTACATCAAGGAATGCCGCCTATGTCGCCAGACAAAGCGCGGAGCAGCTTAATTCAGGGCATTAGAGCCATTAGCGTGCCAAACGCTAAGTGGGAGGTAATCGCGATGGATTTTATCACGGACTCCCAAGAACAGCGAGAGGCAAGGATGCCTTGATGGTAGTGGACAAGTTGTCGAAGATGGCACATTTTGTGCCTTGCGTAACCACGATATGACCATGGATACAAAGAAAGCTCTTCACCAAAGAGATCTTCAGGGCTTCATGGCATGCCAAGGGAGATCATTTCCCACTGTGATCCCAAGTTCATGAGCCTTTTGGCAAGACCTCTTTGCGAACGCATCCAGACGAAACTATCCATGAGCACGGCATATCATCCTCCCAGACGGATGGCCGCCGGAGGACCAACAGGATTTTAGAGGACATGCTACTTAAACTATGTCCGGAATAAGCAAAGTATGTGGGAAGAATTTATTCACTTGGTGGAGTTTGCATACAATAGCACCAACAGGAATCATCCCAAATGTCGCCGTTTATGATCAATTACGGCTACCAAATTGCCTAACTCCGCACACTTGGCACAACCCCGTGTCAAAAGTGGAAGTTTCAAGCGGCCAGATGTTGGCCGATATCGCCAGCCTTGTAGAGGAAGTTCAGGGCTATACGCTAGCGGCAAGAAGTCGCCAAAAGAGCATAGGACAAGCATCGAACAAGAAGAGAGTTCAAAGTTGGAGATGATGTTTGGCTCAAGATTAAGGTGAAAAGCGGCTCGGGATCGGCAATTGCAAGAAGCTTGCTCCAAGGTGGGCTGGACCTTCCGGAAGTAGAAACTAGGCAATCAAGCCTACAAGCCAGACTTGCCAAGACACCTAAAGATTCATAAGGTCTTCCACGGAGTTTGTTGAAGAAGCACACCCCAAATCCGCACGAAGTCTTGGATTCGCCAACGCCGTTGGAAATGATCGGAGGAACAGCTGGAAATAGTTCCAGAATTGATTCTTGATAAAGCTTTCAAGAAAACGAGGAGATCAGAATTCCTCCAGTATTTGGTTAAGTGGAAACACTTACCAGTGGAAGACGCCACGTGGGTACTTAAGAAAGATTTAGTAAAGCAGTACCCACAGTTTATGGAGCAATGGGACGGCAAGGTCATCTCCCAAGAAATCGGCTCGTGCATGTCGATTTTGTAGGTTAATTCTTGTATAGTTAAGATTAATCTACGCGATGCCACATAACGCTTAGTATGGGTCGTGATGCGTTGTTACCCATGATGGGACCACTACGGTGATCTCTAGGGCGTGGTGTAATGTCAATGTAGGCATGACCCGCGTTTCGCTTTGGGCTTAGTGGAAGGTAGATTAGAAAGTCTACTTCGTCCCACCGGTAAGCAGACGACCTCGAGAGAAAGGAGGTCATTGAGGAATGCATGGATAGGAAAAGCACCTTTAGCCCCATATATGCTTTGATAGGAGGAATCTATCCTTCGCCCCGCAGAAGAAGGATATCCTCCATTTGGGCAACTAGAGGTGTAGGCATGAGCGCATATAGGCATGTAGGCGTATTTGTCTCATGGCCATAATGGAAGATTCACCCCTCCCCACGCCGAGATTAGCCATGCATCCATGTAGATAGGGTGGGTGGTCACCATATAACCAAAAATTTTAATTAATAATTAAATGGTACTAACGTGAGTGTCGACCGCAGCCGCGAGAAAAGCGCCCGGAGGGCAAGGAGGTCGAGCTTCTTAAGACTTGCAACACAAATTTTGTTGGAATGTGTTGCAAGGAATCAAGGGTACCTCGAACGTTAATTTTAAATTTTGATAAACTTAATCGTAATGTTAAGTGAAGTTTGGAGTAATCTGCTTAGTAAATGTCGTGAAATTGATAAGTTATTTCATAATCTAATGATGTAATAATGTCATTACCTTGAGGTAATTTTAATAAATGTGTAAGTATTATAGGAGTATATCGTATGCATCGGGTTGATTGCGGGTTAGGAAGATTTCAAGGTGGGGAGAACCACGCGATCTTTGCGGGAAAGATCATTTCAAGGTGGGGAGAATGTGACGTTCAAAGACAATATACCCCGTGACGATATTGTACCGCCACGCCACGCCGCAGACACGCCAATTCGGATTGACGGTCTGCCAACGTATAGCCAAGTGGGTAGCCCCTAGGGGGCAACTTGCTAAGAATGTGCATTAGTATTAATGTGCACATTTTCCAATGTACATTAATGTGGGCACACATTTTCCATGTGGCCACTTGATGCCAAGTGGGCCATACCCATAGGTGCAAAGTAATGTGCACATTTTCCAATGTACACATTCATTAATGTGCACACATTTCCATGTGAGCACATTTGGGTGCACACATTTCCATGTGGGCACATTTGGCCACCTAATTTTAAAGGCAAGTGGGCCCATTACCAATTATCCCACATGCCAAAAGGGGATAATTGGAAACCCTAGCCACCCCTTGTCTATATAGGGTTGGAAACCCTAACTAACCTAATTTTCGATTTTGGGCTTGAGAACTCGTTTTGGCTGCCTCAAAAACCAAATCCCGCATCGAACTGATTGGGAGAATTGCAACCTTAGTTTCTCTAGATTCGGCGTTTATTGCAGGATGGTCGAGCTCAGTCGAGGGAGCCCCTCAAGGATCAGGTATTTGGCCAATTAGATAGTCTAAACCCTATCTTAGGCATTGAATCAAAGTGGGTTTAGCCTATTAGATTGGCCATAGCAACCCCTCTAGAACTCTAGATAGCAGATTCTAACTAAAGAACCTAACTCTATGATATAGATTAGATCTTGTTCTTTAGTTCTTCCGCGATGTATATGGATGATGTATCTCTATGAACTCAGTGTATTGGGAAGGGGGTAGAGACCTAAAGCTTTGTAGTTGATGCTCCTAGAGTAGCCTCTCTAGCACACTATAAATGCGCCTGTGCACAAGAGCCACACCGGGTTGTGGGTGAAGGGGCCGACCGGGCTTATAAGGAGGTTCATGTTCGACTCTTGAATGACCCCTATGGTGTGTTAGTACTCGCCGGGGTCACCGTGGACTAAGTCTAATGGCTTTGCTGCGTGTGGGCAAGGCATGGGCTCGACACACCGTGGAGGTGGTGAATATGACCTTCCATTGAGTTCAAGTCGAATACGAGGCAATGGCCCTCTAGTCACCTTGAGTCGGCATTGTAGATCTCACGGAGGGAGAGATCCCTACCGCCCCATCGGGCTGGGGAGATGTAACCCGAGGATATAGCCCCCGGCTATGCATCCGTGAACTCTGGTCCAGTCCCAACACTTTTTCAACCTACTGCAAAAGTGTGCACGGGAGGGGCGGATGGAGTGGACAACCCTAGGCCATGTTCTTATGCCGCCCAAATCCATTGCCATGAATTGCATGCGCAATGAACTCGGAGACCCAAGCTTGTCAGTCCATCCATTAATGCGAGCCTTGGGTAGGATTCCTATGTGATGTGATCTTTGTCTATCTGCGGATATGTGGAGGACCATCCTTCGCATTGATGGTTGCATGATGTTGATGTATGTGCTATCGACATGTATGTTTACGCTTCGCAGCCTAGGTAGGCCCCGAGGGAGACGGGTGCAATGACCCTTCCACTCTTCCCACCGGAACCCGTTACGGTTGCGGTGTCTCCGTGGAGGGCCCCGTATTGGCACCCGGCTGGTATGGGGATGAACTCGGTTGTATCACGGTGAGTGCAATCAGATCACAGTAGGGGACGCCACACCAACACATCATACCACCAATGCAAAGAAAATTGCTTAGCTCATGTTACTTAACATAAACGGGGTTGTTGCGGCCGTTTCCGCGCAGGGAAGTCATTTGCAAAAGAATATGGGAGAGTCGAGTCTTTGAAGCTAGAGGGCTATTGACTGCATTGTACCGAGGAATTAGAAGTACTCAAGG
The DNA here is from genome assembly GCA_021234155.1 of Isoetes taiwanensis. Lineage (NCBI taxonomy): Eukaryota > Viridiplantae > Streptophyta > Lycopodiopsida > Isoetales > Isoetaceae > Isoetes > Isoetes taiwanensis. The sequence goes on from JAJEKV010000403.1 coordinate 9,846, forward strand.
CCAGGGCCATACTAATGGAGTCAGAGAAAAGGAGTTATTATCTCAGATCAAGGCTATAGAAACTGTAAAAGTTACTGAAGCCAAAGTGAAGGCAGGGTTGCAGTGGTTCAAGGACGGTGATAGATGTACCCGGTTCTTTTTTGCGGCTGCAAGAAGAAGGAAACTCGCCACTTCTATACATTCTTTGGTGCTGCCAGATGGTGCTCTTATCTCCGATCCGGTGAATCTTAAGCAGTATCTTCATCATCACTTTTCTTCATTCTTTGCACGACACCCATTGCCCTTTCAGAAGGACATGCAATTGGTTGTGTTGACTAAGGTCGTCGCATTGTTTCAAGAAGAGGAGGTTGCTTCTTGAGTCTAATATTGTGAAGGAGGACTTAAAAGCGTGTGGCTCTCTCTTGAAAAGGGATAAATGCCCTGGGGTCTTGATGGCTTTCCTATTGAATTCTTCGGAAGTCTTTGGGGACCGGTTGGAGGATGACATATATGATGCCTTTTGTGAGTTTGAGAGATTTAGGAGCCTTGATAAGATTTTGAATAGGTTGTATCTCTCATTCCAAAGAACAAGGAACCCAAGACTATTTCGACCGGGCTGACCTATTACATTGCTTTCCTCTGTGTACAAGATCTTTGCTAAGACATTGGCGTAAAGAGTCCGAGACATCTTGGCCGGACGCTATCTCACAACACACGGCGCTTTCTCCCTCGCCGTTGTATTCTCAACAACGTGGCTGCCGCATATGAAGGAATATATTGGGCCCGATTCTATGGGGTCATAGAGCGTTGTATCTTAAGCTTGATTTTGCTAAAGCCTACGATAGTGTTGATTGGGGCTTCTTGGAGAAGTGTCTTCTTGCACTTGGGTTTGGGGAGTCATTCACAAGGAATGTCATGAAGCTCCATACATCAGCCGGATCTATCGTCCTTTTCCGTATGCAGCCATCGGATATTTTTTTGTAGTGGGTAGAGGAATTCGAGGGGTTGTCCCTTAGCACCCTTTGCTTTTCACAATTGTGGCGAAGTCTTGTCCCAGCTCTTCTCCGTGGCTACCCAAGATGGCGTTATTCAAGGCCTCCCAATGGACGATGGTTCTCAAGAGGTATGTAACCAATATGCCGATGACACTTTTTGTTCCTAATTGCCGAAATTTGAGAATCTTCAGTAATGCTAAGCTATTATTAGACACATTCTCCTTAGCATCGGGAGTTCTTGTAGGGTGGCAAAATGTACGACTTTGTGGGCGTTTGGGCGGTCCCATCCCCCCCTCGTATTTTGGACTATCCTTGGAAGATTCTTCTCGCATGGCAATACCACAAAGTTGCTTTGGTATCCCGGTTGGAATTCATGTCTCTGCTTGAGATGCTTGGGATGAAATCATTAGTGGGTTGCAAAAGCACTTGTTTTGGTGGAATACAAACTAAACCATGCCCATGCGGTAGAATCACTTTGTGGCTAAATGTGTTCTTAGTAATACTCATGTCTACATGGCGTCTGCTTTTACTAGCTCCATGATGTAAGATGGAGGAGATTGTGCGTATCGTCAGAAATTTTATTTGGGGTGGAAATGAGTTAGGAGCAAAGGGTCAAGGTAGCTTGGGCTTAAATGCATTAGACCTAAAGGCAGCCGGGTGGTCTTGGTATGTTGGATTTTCACCTCCAAAGCAAGGTGATGATATCAAAGTTCATTTGGAGGATTTTCATTGGTAAGGATGATTCTCCTGGCCTGAGGTTGTTGGTGCAGTCGATTCAGCATTGTCTCCCATTTCATAAGGCCTCCATTAAGCCCCTCCTTCCTTGGGCTTTGCTTTATCATATGCATCCGTATCCTAATGCTTCTCCCTTTCTAAAGGGTTGTTTGGCGGCTTGGGACACTGTCAGGTCTCTTTTCCATATTAATCCTGAGGCATGTCTTCGGTTGTCCACTCCATGCTGGTGGATTCCTTTGCAGGACACTCCAGAGAATGTGCCTCTAAGTGTGGTTGTTCATCCAAAGACACAACGACGATGGGTAGTATTTGGTATCAATACTATTGCAGCTTGGTATGAGTCCGATCATCTCATGTCATGGGAAGCATTTAGAACAAAGTTCTTGTTGTACGAGATGGGGACGAGTAATCTGGAATCATATTCTTTGCATTGTTGCCACGGGATTACGGTCCCGCAGTTGAGGTAGTCATATGGGGTTGCCATCGGGATATCCGATCCGAGGGCGGTTTGTGTCTTACGTGTATAAATTGCTTGTGCATTCCGAAATCCTGCCTCCATCTAATAGATGGCATCTTGTGTCCCTCAGCCACAATGGAAAAGTGTTTGGATATGGGTATGGGATAGCCGCTTCACCCCAAAGTAGTAGTTTTGTGGTGGCAAGTGATCCATAGATGCCCTGAGTCAACAGGTTAGTCCATAAAATGGATAATCGGATTTCGAGCTCGCCCTTTATGCCGCCAAAGGGTTGAGAGTATTGAGCATTGTTTTTCTTGTGTGAGAGGCTTCGGGCATGGTCTTGGTTGTTGACCCTTTTTGGCACGTCTCGATCTAGCCAAACAAATTTTGCTTGCTATCTATCCCGATGCTTGGCCCAAACAACGAAACGAGCTTTTCATCTCGCATGTGGTCTGGCTTTTATGGTCAACTGAAGAGAAGGAGGTTGTTTATCTTTAAGGGCATAGATATCTGCAGATGAGGTTGTTCTTCTTGGGCATAAGATAAAATTGTTATGGTTTACAATTGTTCTTCTCTTGATCAAGAGAAGAAAGTAACCGATCCGCATACTTACCTTGATTCATTCTTTTTGCATAGGCGGTGGTTGTGCTTTCAGTTGGATCGGTTTGTCCACCGGGGTTATAATCTGCATCTTTGCATTTATGTTGCTCTGGTTTCTAGTTGGTGAATAAAGCTTGACGTCCTTCAAAAAAAAAAAAAACGAATGTAATGTGACGTTAATTAATGATTCCATGTTCAAAATCGTAAACAAAGTGTCCCAACTCTAATTCTACTCTTTCTACCCATTGCAACTAGTAAACAAGCAACATTTTCCACTTTTCATTGCTTGTATCATACTTTACATAAATGTCTTTGAAGTACCTCATCTATGCCCATTCTTGTATTGCACATCATAAAATTACCCAATTTTCTAGGCAACTATATCACCTCAAGAACTTCCCATTATTAAATCAAATGCTTTGTATATGACTGCACTGTCTAAGCAATTCTCATAATGGTAGTAACAAATACCCATGCTTCTCGCAGTCTCTAATAATCTCAAACGTCATCCTCCTCTACAATTGGAAACGTTTGTTGTTTGGCTTTGTTAGTGTTGCCATCAGGGTGTCATTGAAGATGAATGCCATGCCCTCCAGATCTGCCCAGCGTTTGCCCATATCCGAGCGCGGTATGTTCGGTTAGTTCTGCCTGACCAGCCGCTGCATGAGTTATTGAATAAGGTGTTCATGGGCTTGTATTGTAATAAAATTCGTCAAGCCCAGTCCATGAAAGATGAAGAGTATAAGTTGAAAATCCTAAATACAAAATGGGAGTTGTCCAACAGGAACGTTGCTACCAGATATGATAATGGGTAGAGGATGATGAGGTGTTTTAAAAAACTCAAAGATTATGATTATGCTTTAAAGGTCCGAGACTACATAAGGTCTGTGAGAGTTGCTGTGAAAGAAATCCAATCGATTATAGGTACAAAACTCCGCTCTGTCATGAAACATCAAGAAACAAAACATCGAGCCGTTGGTTCCAGGATGATGCAAGCTTTGTTAGAAATAAATATGCTGATTAAATATAATGTGATGAAACAGCATGATTCAACATGACACACAGGTGCTGAGAATGTATTGAATAACAGAAGGAATCATATTATCAACGTGCAGTGATAAATAATGACATAATTAGTGGGTTGTAGTTAAATGTAGACTACTATTCTTGGTCCCACCGGTTGTGTATATATATTGATTGTATGTTATGTACTAATAAAAAAAAAAAAAAAAAAAAAGAGAGATTATATTTCCTATTGTTTTCTCAATACTATCTCTTCAGGGATCTTGCTGGGGTTATACTAGTTTTGCGCTAGCTCTATCATGGTATCAGAGCCTGCTCAACTGCAAGCTATTAGACAAGACTTTAAAATCATATCAGGGCATGAGTTCCTTCTAAGAAAGAGTCCTTTGAGCTGAGTCCTAAAATTGAAGAAGTTTCTTAACTTTGGCTTGGAGAAAGTTATCACCACTTTTTGGTGACAAGATTCAATTAGCACAATGGGGTAGGGAAGTTGCGATATTTTTTTTTTTCTTAATATTCTTAGTGGATCAAGATTCATTATTATTTGTGATTGCTTTTGTTTTCTTGGCTATTTTTAGCTGTGGGAAGATATGGAGATCCATGGATCCAATCAAGTTTTAAAATGCAAGACTTACTAAGATATGAAGATCCATGGATCCAGTCAAGTTCTAAAATGCAAGGCTTACTAATAATAATTACTATGGTTCTGAGATGTTTATGATGAATTATTTGACATTTAATGACATGATACAGACTTCATTAGCACCAAGTAAGCAGATGTTGGCAGGAGATGCAAAAAAGCTTCTGCTCTTGTCAAAATGTTGGCTGAAGTGAAGGATCATATTTGGATTCACCAACTTCAAATTAATCCTTATCATTAATCTCCTATGCCAAAATAAATACATAATGCTTCAGGCTCGTCTTTTAGATTTTTCGTCCTCCAATTTTTTAGTTGGCCTTCCTCCTTCTTATGATATTATCTCTTATAAGATCAAGAATAAGGAAAAGATTGATATAAAGTGATTGATACTGCAGCAAGAGGAAGAGTTACAAAAGCAAAGAGATGGGAGAGTAGACCAAGCTAATCTTATGTCTACTTTTCAAGTTGATGGCAATAGAGACACACACATCACACTGATATTGCTTTATAACACGAGTCTATGAGATGCACACCCCACACTGGTATTCTTGTATGTGTTCTGCTACTATTCATTTTACATGACATATAGACTTTTGGCCTCCGTAGACATTAAAAATCAATTCAATTCATTATACATCTTCATGAAGGCGTAAACGTCCACAAGGACGAAATTTCTGGTTTTTTATGCTTTTGTTCAAAACAGTAAATAACCTGCTCTGGAGCTTAGGCGGCGCCGCCAGAGCTCGCCAAGAAACCCCCGAAGGTTTTCCGATTTCGGTTGGACTGCGCCGGCTATGGCGCTGGTCGGCTATGGAGGTTCTCGCTTTTGCAAAGCTCGCTATGGAGGTTCCGCTTTGCAAAGCTCGCTATGGAGGTCGACTGTGTTTAAACCTCCGTTTATTGTGTTTTCAAGATGCCATCGCTCCGCCATACTAGTTTGTTTCCGCGGCAAATAGGGCTTCCTATGCCATAGCTCTGCGAGAATAGTTCCGCCATAGCTCGTAATAGTTTCTCGCATGAAAAGAAACTCATATACAAACGATAGTTCCGCCATAGCTATTCTTGAAACTTTCTATGCCATAGCTCTGCCAAAATACAGATGCATGAAAAGAAACTCTGTCAAAACGCCGAATCTGATGCATGCAAAGCTCATTCCGCCACTCACTGCGCCAAGAGAAGACCCAAAATTTTCCCCTTCTTTTTGCCACGTAGCAAAAATTTCGTCCTTGTGGACATTTTTTAACAAGATTATTTGGGGTTTCGAGGGGTTTTCTGAAATAAACCCGGCGTTGCCGGGCATTGCCGCCTTCAGCTTCAGCGGCCGCCCGGGGTTTATTTCAGAAACCCCTCCCCAATGCGGTTTCCTCCATCTTAAACTCCGAGACTTATACGACGTCAAATGAACCATCCAATTTAGCATTTGAAGAAAATAATATGTTTTGTCCTTTTTTGAAGGATGGAAGTCTTATTATTCAAAAGTAGAAGACACGGAGAAATCACTACCAATCTATAGCATTAATCCATTACTAATAGTCCTCTACATGCTTGCATCCAACTTGGTGGCACATTTATGTGGCTTTCCAAGTTCACACACAATACATTTTTGCTAGACCACTTATTAACAACATTTTATTACTTTATTAACATGTTTACTTGTGATCATTAGGACCAGTACATCCATCTATGATCAAACCCAAGACCATAACAAAACCAATATGAACATCGTGTCCATACAAAACCAATATGAACATCGTGTCCATGATGGCCAAACCCAGGGCTTCATTTTATTACTACAAAAACATGTTTTAATTGTAACCATTATGAACATCATGTCCATGATGGCCAAACCCAGGTCCATATCCAGGCCTCAAGCCAGGGCCATATCCTGGGCCCCCCATCTCCATTCCTTTACGACCTCCATTGCCACCACCATGGCCACTGTGACTTCCACCATAATAGTCACCTCTATGATCATATGTAGTCTCATAGTGTTGTGGCATCACATCTGTCTTTGCATCATCTTCATCATAGTTATTGGCAGAAGCCATAGCTAGTGCCAACACCAGTGTGAAGAAAAGCAATAGAGAACAATTAGGCGCCATCTCAACTTGACAATGGCAAACACATCCTCATCCATTTTATAGCCTAGGCCTACCCATTGCATAAATTTGATTGTAAATTCATAGGATTTTCTAAAATAGTGGTGTATGTGTCAGCACGAATCTGGAAAAAAAAGGCGAGGGCATTTTTGCCGACAAGGAAAAAGAAGATTTGGGGTTTAGGGTTTAATAATGTTTCTTATGCATCATTCTGCAAAATTATGCGCAGCAGTGGAGGAGCTTTACTGCGGAGATGCTTTCCAGGACGCGACTTAAGGGACCCAATCTTTTGGTAAGTCTGTTTTAGGGGATTGTTTAAAAGTTTTTGAATAAATATCTGTTTTTGGGCAAGTTCCTGATAAATATTCCATGAGCAGTAGTGCATATTGTCTGTTTTTTAGATATACGTTACATCTTAATCATGGTTTAGCTGATTCTTATAAGCAACATTCATTTATTGCGTAGTGCTGAAGAATATGGACCCCGGACGTGTTCCACTCGTGCAGAATTTCTCCACTGCTCTGGTTTTCTCTTTTTGTTTTTCCCCTTTTTTTTCTTTTTATTTTTTCCCCTTCTTTGTTTCCATCTTTTAGAATTTCTCCCCTTCTGGTTTGGAAAAACCAGAATCTGAAGCCTCAAAAAAAAGAACGAACCATAAAATGACATTAATTGATTCTATGTTAGTTCTTCTCAGGAATAATTGATCTGAATGAAGATTTGTTCTTTATTAAACTAGTTGGCCTGTCAGCTGATGATGATGGCCCGGAGAAGACAATATTGATATGTATTGATAGTTGAAATGATCATCCATAAGTAATGCCAGCAATTTTTCACTGATAAATCCATGGCAAATATGCAGTTAGTAACAACTTAGTACCATTTAGATTGCTCAATTTATGATCCCTTTTCATGGAATCTGTTATACATACTTAAGAGATATGGTAGAAAAGAGGTTATTGGTCTTGCTTTAGAAATGGATCTGTCTTCTTTTTACAGGCATATGATGCTCACATGTTGCCCTCTTGCTTACTTGGTGGCCTTGAAAACCCCCATTTCTCGTCCTTCTGGCCAATTGATTCTTGCGAAAATTCCAAATATACTCCTCAAATTTGCAGATATTCTAAAAATACCCTCCAAATAAAGAGCATTTTTAGAAAGATGGTAATATATTTTTGTAGCTTCTCAAATTCAAAAGTTGGCTTCACAAAGATTATAGATTAGGATAAGGTGTTCCCAATAAGATGAAATTCATCTAAAACGGAGTTGAAATTCACACGTTATGCTGATTTTAGTTGTTTTTTTATAAGACTTTTTTAGAACACTATAACTTGAAGTTTCCAACTCCGTTTTAGATGATCCTATGGCTGCTGGATAGGCCTCACTCTCCTCTATAAGTTTTATGAGGGCACTCTTTTATTTGATCGATAAAAAAAATGAAAATGTTATTGCTATTTGAACCAAATGCCCTGTTTCTAGAGGTATTTTTTAGAGTATTTGCAACTTGAGGGGTATATTTGGAAAGGTTGTATAATACACCATGCACAATATATAGACTCATAGAACGCTAAACAATACAATATATTAAACCAATAGGTCCCGAAAGACAATAAAGACAATTGTATGGCACAGCTACAAACGCTATTTCGAGAATCGCACTGTGATTTCTTCCTCTGGCTAAACAGAAACCAAATGCGCTGCTTTTAGTCTTTATATGTTAGAGTTTGCTTTTCTTTGCATGCCACATCCATAAAATCATAGAAGAAATAACTCATATTTCAGTCTAACTGTATTGAAACTCTGAACCAAAAATGCCAACTTGGAACTCAACTCTTTTGGCAACAGACCAAAATGATCGTGTATTAGCTAGATCAAGTGCTCAGAGAATCGTTCTTGCAAACAACTTAGAGAACATTTAATCATGGCAATCATCTATTCAACATAAAAGCGATCTTTCAGCAGGAGCCTCTTTCACATACTCAATTATATGAGCTTGAGATTTATTGATCCCATTCGTTAGTGGTCCCAATGCCCCCTTTCTATTCCATATTAGTAATGAGCTGAAGAGTGCTTGAAAAAACAAGGTCAGAAAAAGCTTCAGCTATTTCTCTGGCATATTCAAACATAACAAGGAATTGGAGACATATTATGCGAACAATTATTGGACTGTTCATATTTGCAACCTGATTTTTCTTATAAGACATCTGATAAAGTTCATTCTCCGATATTGTTGGAGCCCTTTAGTTGCAATGGTTAAAATCATGATAAATTCAATTTACTTCGTTTGATTAATCCTGTCTTAAGAGATGCACAATTGATTTCTGTTTTGACAGGTGTTGAGGGCGCACTGCTAGCTCCAGAAATCTACTGCTTGGCTTTTTGTCAGTTTGAGGTTGCTAGCTGCTCATCGTAGAAGATTATATTGTTTAGCTGATCAAGGGGGGTTGGTGAATGATGTGATAGATGCAAATTGCATTTGTATGTAAAAAGAGAACATAGATTCTATGTGTTCATTGTAAGTATATAATAGCAGAGTTGTCGATGGTTCAGAAGTTGCGTCGAGCTGTCAGTATCATCACGAGAAGACCATAAGAATAAAAGGTATTTGGAGAGGGAGATTATATAAAAAAAGATCCATTCTTGCATTACGTATTTCTGCCATATTCACACCACTTCTTTCCTACAGAATTGGTTTGGAATTCTCTCCATAAATTTGTAGGAGTGTAATAGTAAGCTCTGCCAATTTGTGAGCATGAGCTGATTTATTGCAGCAAATTTGCTAACTGATGCATGTTTAAGATCTGGCCAATGCTTTAAATACCTTGTGAACAAGGGAAATGAAGTAAAATAAGTATATATACACTTTGCAAGTCAAGAATAATAGATTTTCCTAGGAACTCTATTGTTAATCTGATAGGCATGTGTAAATCGATCTTTGCATTTATATCTGTGTTTTAATGTAGCAAATCTCAGCTTTGGAAGCGTTATAGATTTGCATGAAAAGCTATGCTGATAATATCTAATCCCTGATGTGAAATGGCAGTCCTTTTCTTGAGACAATACTCAGTTGCATTTGCATACTTCAAAGCGTGCACTTATCATTAAGGGGCCAATGCAATGCAGAAGACAACTTCTTCCACCAGCCAGACTTGTGCACATGTCAATACTTACATTACTACCTTGTGCACGTCATTACTTATTACATTACTACCTGTTCCTTCGAAAATATTTTTTGTACCTAGCCATTGTTTTTTGAGTAATACTTAGTTTTTCATTTTCAAATGATTAGATACAAGACGGTAGTGCGGTGCTACAGGCACTGCATTTGCTGTCATATTTGTCAATTTGATGAGAAATAAATGAGAGAGTTTTTATACACAGGTTGCTCGAAAGAACATAATTCAGATGCAAGCTATAATTGGATTCTCCCATCAATATATCAGGCAGAAACAGTAAAAAAATCAAATTTATTCATTCAAATTACTCTAGATAGCTTTGTCCATGAGTAACCTTCAAAGCGAGAAGCAAATTTTTATTGCAATGCTGCCATACTTCTAGAAGCAAAAATTGCATTGCTATTTGACAAAGTTTTGCAAGAGCACGCTACTATGTTCACAAAGACAAATTATTCGGATGATTTTTGGAATTGCTATTTGAGAGGGTGCTTTCCAAGGAGAAATGGCCCATCATAAGCCTCTGAGAGAAAAACAAAGTGTCGCTTTTGATTTCCTTTATGTGAAACACAAAATATATCAGGGTATTTTTAAAACAGAATTCCATCTTCTTTTGTAATCGAAACTATCTTTCACATATAGTCTGCAATGCTATCTTTTGTAGGTCTTCTGGCTTGTCTAACCATGGCTAAACTCTGGAAGTAACCAAGTCTCTTCTATTCTGCTACATGAATCCAACAACGGCCCTTAATTCTGCCATGCATACACCTGGAAAGCCAGATAAAATCAATTTACGGCCAATTTAACATCATTGCCAGTGAACCATCAAAATTTATGTTCTAGAATCAAGCATAAGGTAAGCTCAAGCACATAGAAGCGCAAACTTATTTAGGATCAAGCAAACCTCTAAGTCCAGGAATTACATCACCTCCTGCAACAATCTGCTCGGGTCAGGCAGGCCACTTAGCTCATTTGAGCATCCTTGGACATGCAAGTGGCTGTCCAACAAAAATCTAGTTGCCTTCACGTTTGTGGGTTCCAAAATAATAAGGCCTTAAAAGGATAAACAAAAAACGTTCTTAAAAAGTTTTTTTTGTTGAAGAACGACAAACTTTATTGAAACTCCAAGCCAAAAACAAAATACAAAATGCAGAGGCGGGAATAAAGTCTCAGAGGATAATCATGATCCACTGAGTAGAACCACCAGCCTATGCATAAGATAGCACACTCAAATATGACTGAAATATCAACTGTCGCTTGGCAGGAGCAAGCGAAGAGCAATGGTATGCCTTAGCGATTCTAGCTTGTGCGTCCTGGAGGACAACTGCAGGAGGAGTTCTTAAAAAGTTTGTTAGGTTCAGAAATAACAAGCCCTTAAATATATAATAAACCAATAAAATAATGTAAGCCCTTAAAATAATATAAGTTTCTTTATTTCTCTTTTCATTTTTAGCCATATCTTTTCCTCTACATTTATATGAACTCTCAATAATCCAAAGACGCACAAAAACCCTTATTTTTGAATAATACCCCCATCTTCAAAAAAAAAAAAAAAAACTTGTAAAACCATTTGCCAACGTAATGGCATAATGGGAGTGCTTATTGCAAAATTACATCCTATAAAACTAATACTAGTGCATTATGTTTAGTCACGCGAGCATGCTGGGATTGATGACAACTTTAAGATATCTAGTTGAGAATTTTTTTCTTTTTTCATTCAGGATGTCAGTCTATTTACCGTACATCATGAGTACATTAGCTACATCACATATTCAGGTAGAAGCCAATCCATTACCTAGCCGCGATATCTTATGCTAGAAGCTGCTTTGCATATGATTATCTAGTACATATGGCAGAGTTAAAGTATTTACCACAGAACAGGTTGGCAATACTTGAACCTGTAACCTCCCCATTACTAAACCAACGTTGGCCATGACCTCGGATGTGGTGGTGCAAGGTCTTGCCACTATACCAATGTCTAGTTGAGCATTTGACAATGCTAGTTCCACTAATGGCACCTAACCTACTCCAATCACTCTTTCGTAGAATTCATAACTTTTCTCTTGCTTTCATTTCATGAGCTCAAAAATCCTAGGGTATAGCGGAAAGGCTCAAAACATCTGGATAATTGTAGAGGTATGTCCTACACAAAAATAAAACCGGTGCATTTAGTGGGATAGATAGATAGATAGATATTTAGTGGTGTTTTTATTAGTGGGATAGATAGCAACTTAAGATATTTGACAACTAGTTGAGCATTTTAAAAATATGATCTAATGGAAACAAATTGAATGGACACTTTTAGATAAAGGCCTTGTGCTCATACTTTACATAAATTATAAGTACAAGAAATTTATCGCGGCGGCCAAGGCCGCTGCGAACATTTCTCTGGTTCCAAACATGTGAGGTTGGACCACTATTAATGTCCAACCTGTTAAGGCAATGCCTGCCTAGTAATAGATTTTGTTTATTCGCAACGGTGCAAAACACACTTGGTGTTCAAGATTCTTTCATCTCTCTTAAAAGTGCATTATAAATGTTTAATGCATTATAAAGATTCCTTCATCTCTCTAAAAAATGGACTATCATGAATATTTCTCTAGAATTGTTCATATTTCACATTAATTTTGTAAAGGTAACATTATTGTCATGACATGCCAAAAAAGAAAAGAAAAAAAAATAAAGCCCCTAATAAACATGTGCTGATGATATGTGGAAGTACCAGGCTTGATCTATAATAGCTCATATGGGTAAGATCTAAAGCATCTGCATTGAGACCAAGTCCAAGATGACATTTGCAGAATAGAATAGAATAGAATAGAATAGAATAGAATATGATTTTATCGTCCACGGAGACCAACTGGCCTATGGGACCCAAGTACAAAGAGAGAGAAGAAGGCGTATTACTACCAGGATTAAAAACCCCGCCCCAAAGGGTTTTAGGAAAAACCTTAGTAGCAATAAGGATCTTTGACATACGCACTGATTATATACATAATCACAAGTACAATTTGAGGTTAATGTCGGGGGGGGGGCATAAGCGAGTCCGCGTATCCATTACCTCCCGGAGGTAACGATCCCAACAAAGCCTCTGAGGCCGTGCTTTCATTAGCTCATGCAAGGCCTGATGGGGCACAACTAACCGAGCATACCGAGCCCGGATATGCTCGTATGCCGGGCAGGCCTGGAGGGCGTGACTTTCATCCTCAATGGCGCCCTGTTGACAGCACCCTTGCCTATGTTATGTTGCTCATAGAATCTTCATCCTTGCCTATGTTATGTTGCTCATAGAATCTTTATGCAAAGTATTAATCATTGGCTTGCGATTGTAACATGGACATGGACTTCACTATTCTAAAGCACGTAGCCAACCCTAATTCAGTCTACATTGCTTTTAGCATGACTTATGGACTCATATGCTCGTATGGTAATCAAACCCATTGATATTTGCAATTCCTTATAGAATCAAGCTCCTATTATGCTCGTATGATCTCAAACCCATTGGTTTGGTCGATATAACGAAACATAAGATCACAAACATCACGAGTTTGTATATGATAATATAGCAACATACGTAAACAAATGGTGTTATTGAAAGAGTCTTTGCATTTAGGGGTCACGTAAATGTCAAATTTTAATCAATGGCAAAATGAATTTTGCAATAAATTTTAATCAATGGCAAAATGAATTTTGCAAAATTTTATCTCAACAGCATGTTAGATTCGGAGGAACGGTTATTCGGTGGTACGCATAACAAATCCCTTTCGCGGTGATTGGCGATTATTTGGATCACGCATGTGGCAGTTGCCAACAGGAATAAATTGTTTTCATGACATCCTTTATTTTCCAGAAATGCCGGACCCTGTAGAACGGCTTTAACTTCAGACTATGAGCTTGAAATTTTCGAGTTACATTTGCATTTGTCCCTGTCTGTGCTAATACATGATGCATGATCAACCATGTTCGTGGTTGGTTATGGACCAAATTAGACATAATAGTAGTCCCATCATAAGTAGTCCGTCATAAGAAAAGAACGGGGCAAAGCCTCACATCATAGCCTGAAGAAAAATATTGTCGGCAAATCTATGTGGGCATCGATCATCTAATGATACTACGGACAAAATTGCCAATGTCATAAAAGCAACTAGTTCTCAATGTCATGAAAGGCAATTGATTTTGCTAGGCACCATTTCGGGCCGAGACAGTTCGGTGGTGCGGTTTAAGAAATATAGAAAACATGCGTAAGGCCATATCATTAAATCCAAAAAGAAAAAAAAAGGAGAAAAGCAGGGAAACTTCTTGCTGCCATAGCTGTACCTAGAAAACAGAGCACCCATATAGCCACAATTCGAAAGCCCAAAAAAGAACTAAACCTAAAGCTGAGGTTCTTGGCATCGGGCTAGTGCTGTTTGATGGCCTTCTTGCTGGATCAGACATGATCACAGGAATTCAAGGCCATTAGGGATTCCGCTGGGAAAAATCAAAGTGTTTTGAAGGCTGAGAATGGGATTAGAGGAAAGAAGGCTTCTCCTATTGCAAGATCCCTCTTGCTAATACCCATGCTAATACCATCATCACCAGATCCCAGAGAACTAATTTTGCATGGGATTGCTCTGTCCTTTAAGTTATACTGAAGCTCAAGGCCAACACTAAACTTGTATTTCCTTTTTTGTTTGGCTATGAAATGCGGAGATGCTATAGCCTGCTCTTGCAAAACTCGGATCATGCGACCTCGTCTAGGTAATAAACTAGATGTCTGCATGTTATTATACATCCTTTCGCCCAAAAATGCAAAGGAACCTGCGGAATTTGATGAAGCATTCATGCTTATTTCTTGATCTAAAGAACAGATACCAAATTGGTCCCTCCATAATTCTTCCTCTTCCTGGTTAAAGCGTGATTACACTTTGGGTTGCCCGAAGCTTTGTTCTCTATCTTTAGCAAGCATGAAGCCAGCTAATTTCAGTGGGCAAATCTATTGCCCACATCATGAAAAGGGACAAAACTTTTTAAAACATAGAAATCCTTCGAATTTGGCAGCATTGAGACTGTCGCGGAGAGAGCTATGCCAAATCATACTCTTGACTGGATTTGCAGGCCATTTGCATTCAAAGATATTAAGCGACAGAGATCCAGAGAGATTCATGAGTTTGAATAAAAAACTCTTGCCTGTCCCATGGAAAGCAGCTGCCATTATGCTTCTTCACCATGCGAATTCTGAACCCCTGTGTAACCAGACAACCCTTTTGCTTTGGGGCTCTAATTTAGAGTTTAATTTCATTAGAATACCAAAATGTGGAGTTTGATTCCACCTCCAAGGGCATTTTATAGCACTAATTCGCAGGCCCCAAAACAGAGCCCTGATTAATTCTTGGAGCAAAACATCATATTCTGGCTGTTGAAAATCATCTATGAAGCCCTGTAACCAGTCTGAATTTGAATTACAATCATAATATTCAAGTCTCTGAACATTTTTTGGCTGCAGACTTTGTGATTCAATAAATTTAGCATCTCCAAATCCGATGGATTGCCCTTGCCACAGGGAGCTATTAAGTCGTATTTAATTAAAGTGGGACTCATTCCATTCCCACTTTTTTTTGAACTTCTGTTATTTTACACAAGAAGGAGCACCAGGCCGAAAGCGTCCTTAATTCAAATTTTTTGTGCACATTCTTGTGCATCCAAGCTTTCTCCCGGTTTTTGTGGGATGCGAGTCGAGTCCCTGTTTTGGGGCTTATTTGTCATTCAAAATAAGAGTTTTTAGCGTGAGGGTGAATTCCTTTACCAAGACATTTTGGCTCTATTTTCTTAGGTGGGTAGACAAGAGATCACAAATTCTAACAAAAAATTAAGCAAATTGTTTACTTAATCACCAAAAATACTACTTTTGAGATACCTTATATTTATAAATGGGCTCATTACAATATATATTACGATTGGGTGAAGCGACCATAGTGGTCGTATTATCACAATGATTACACCCTCTTCACACATGAACCACCTAGTGCAAGCGTGGCGTGGAGCTCGTCCAAGTCGCGCAACAACTACGGCGATAGAAATTTGTATGAGAAGTTCCTTCATAGGCCACGTGCTTGTATGTCCAAGCGATGTCACCACCCTCTTCTCGGCATCTTTCTTCAATGGCTGGTCTTTTCATTGCTCCCAAGCATGTACTATCACGGTGAGATAAGGTGCAAAAAGGTTAGTCAAGTTAGTCAGAAGTGATACTCTGAGGGCAAAAATTAAGATAAAACACGGTTTAGAGGTCAAAAGGCCTTTTCGACTTCGCGAGTCGAGAAAAGCGTCAGCCAAAGCGAGGTTTTAGGGTCGGAAAGGCCTTTTCGACTTTTCAGAAAGTCGAGAAAAGGAAAAACGCAGGGTTTAGGGTCGAGAAGGCCTTTCATTTCAGCGAGTCGAAACCGGCAAAAAACGCGGGTTTTAAATTGAAGGCCTTTTCGACTTCGTGGTCGAAAGGCGGTTAAACCGTAAAACCTTGAGGGTTTTAGGGGTCGAAGGCCTTTCGTCGAGAAAGGGTTCAAAGTTCAAAACGCCAGGTTTTAGGGAGTCGAGGAAGGCCTTTTTCGACTTCGCAGAGTGAAAGGCGGCCCAAACCCGAAACGCGGTTTAGGGGAAGGCCTTTCGACTCGAAAGGCAGTCGAGAAAGGCGGTTGTTTTAGGGTCGGAAAGGCCTTTCTAATGAGAAAAGCCGGTTAAACCGTAAAACGAGGTTTAGGGGTCAGAAGGCCTTTTCGACTCAAGCGAGTCGAGAAAGGCGATTCAAAGCCGAGGGTTTTAGGGCGCTTTCGACTCGCGAGTCTAAAAAGGCCGCTCGAGTAAACAAAGGGCAATTTCAAAGCTCGGAGTCGAGAAGGTCGAAAATGAATAACCTTCAAACATCCTATGTATTTTCTATGAAAAATACCACTCCCCATAAATTTCCTACGTATTTTTCCATGAAAAATAGACCCTCCCCATGTATTATCTAATGGACACATATCCAATGGACCCTCCCCTTTCTAATGGACCATACCATATAGCTATATATGAAGAGGGGACCATTGGGCTCATATTTAGCTATGTAAAGAGTAATGCCTAATGCATATGTAAATAGCAACATATGCACCTATAATGCACATTATAACCCTCGAGAGCCTATTAGACCTATGCATTAAATCTATTAATATGCATTTTTTTATGAAAATGCCCTCTCCATATTATTACTATATATTTTTCAATAAGCACAATATCCTATATTATGTATTTTCCAACAACCACAATATTCTATGCATTTTTTTTTATGAAAAATGCCCTCTCCATATATTACTATATATTTTTCAATAAGCACAATATCCTATATTATGTATTTTCCAACAACCACATTTTTTTATGAAAAATGCCCTCTCCATGTATTACTATATATTTTTTAATAAGCACAATATCCTAATATTATGTATTTTCCAATAACCACAATATTCTATGCATTTTTATGAAAAATGCCCTCAACATGTATTTCCTATGGAAAAAAAAATGGACCCTCCCCGCTATTTTTACCCCGCTCTTTTTTTCCCCCATACTTAAAATTTGAAATTTAGTACATACCAATTTGGTACATACCTTTGGGACGGTTTCGGAGTCCTGCCATCGTGGATACCCATCAACGGCTATGGCGTTCTTGTTCTTCAGGCGGCTATGGCAGAACCGGCTATGGCGATAGGATGAGGACGGCTTTTTTTTATTCCGACTATGAAACCTTGCATGAAGGCATAACAAAAACATCTGCTACATCTCTCTTCCTATTGGATTCTTGAGGACCTTCCTATTCTTGAAGCTCTCCTGGCTTGAATCTCTTCTGGCCGATTCTTCAGGCCGATTCTTGAAGCTCTTCTGGCCGATTCTTCAGGTCTGAAAACATGGATGGGGGATGAACAAGGCTGTGGTGAAAACAGGGGAGAACAAGGCTGATTACAACAACTCCGGCATGGTGCAGCAACTCCGGCATGGACCCCCTGTTCAAACAGATTCATGGTCGCCTCCATTAGAACACAGATTCATGGTCGCCTCCATTAGATTGGCAGAAGTGAAATGCCCATGCAAGAACATCTTGGTGGATTCAGCGAAATTCATGCCTCTATTCAAGATTGATGCAATTTGATGCAAGAACCCATTCATGCACTTGAGATTGTGCGCCATCCCACATCACGCCACAACATGCCCCGAGAAAGCGAGCACTATCGGCAAAGAAGTGCCTGCTGCGCATCTGTCTTGTTGTTTGCGCCTGTGAGCAATTCGAAGCGAAGCGGTATGTGGAACAGCTTCCATAGCTCCTTCTTCTGCCCGTCCATGCACTTGCATTATCGACTCCGGCGAAGCAAGCTCCGTTTCTGAAGGCCCACATCACTCCATAGCCACATGGGCTCCTTTGTCTCAATCCAAGCGATCCGGCTATGGTGGTTTAGAAGACCTTTGTGGGTAGGTAGCGATCTTGAATCTCTGAATCTGTTCTTCAATGCAAAGCAAGAAATGTTGGCGGAAAATACAGTGTGTCTTTGGCACCAGCAGCCCTTCTTCGCTGCTCCTCGCCTGCTCTTTCAGCTGCTCCTCCATTTCGCTGCCGGATCTCAAGTGCCCTGTTTATCCAGCCTCTCCCTTTGTTGTGTTGGTGGGAAGGAGGCATTGATTTTAAGTTTCGCTAAAATCACCTTTAGTTTATAGGTGTTTTGGTTTTGGCTAGTAGTGTTTGAAATTCCTCATTTTTGTCTTTGGAATTAAATTGCTTTCTCGACTAATTGGGTCGAGAAAGGTTTTAGATATTGATTTAATTTAATTTATATTTGATTAATTAATTAGCTTAATTAATCTAATTAAACTAATTAATTATTGATTATATATTAATAATTAATACTTTTTATTTTTTATTTTTTTTTTTTTGGGGGGGGAGGGCTTGCCCCCCTTTGCCCCTCCCATTCCTCCTTTGCTCCTCCCCCTTTGCCCCTTTTGCCCTCTTTGCTCTCCCCCCTCCCTCCCTCCTCCCTTTTGCCCCTCCGTTTCCTCCTTTGCTCCTCCCCCTTTGCCCCTCCCCTCCTCTTTTTGCCCTCTTTGCCCCTCCCCTCCTCCTTTGCCCTTTGCTCTCCTCTCCTCTCCCGCCTTGCCCCTTCTTCCAACTTATCCTCTTCCCCTCTTCAACGTGTGGCTCCTCCCTCTTTCTCCTCCTACCCTTCTCCTTATCAAGATGTGCCCCCTCTCCCTCCCCTCTTTTTTTTTTTTGTATGAGTCCCATTTTCAGCCCGAGTCCCAAATTGCGAGATTTGACCCACTTTAATTAAATGCGACTTTATTGATTGCCCTGAGCTTTATGCTATTATCATAAAGGGCCAAATTCTAATTGAACCTTACCAGAATCAAATGTTAAGCTTCAAATATGGGCCATGGATTTGCCCACTGGATTGACGACTTCTTGTTGCCATAGCCATAGCCAAAAGCAGAAAGGAAAAGCCACTTGCCTTCTTTAAGCTCCGTTTAAGGAGCTTAGATGCTCGTGGTCATGGCCGTCCTGGCTGTGGCTGTAGTTTCTACCGCATCCAGTTGCTCTACTGCTGCACTATCATTGGATCTGGCTATGGCATGCAACAGAGGTCCGCAGCAGCAGAGCACGAAACAGCGGAAAAGGCCGTGCAAGAATTTTGGGTCATATACGTGTCAGCACCAGGATGCTTCAAACAAATTAGCTTCGAATAAATAGTGTCAAACAAAAAAGGAAACTGAATTATATATGAGTGATAGATGTTATAAAGCAATAAATCTTAAGTTTCAAAACAATAAAATGTTTGAATACTGCTTCATTTGTTTTTTTGGGTTGCCCCTAAGGGGGCAAACCCTTGTTTATGTGGGTTTGTGGCATATTATAGGTATATGCCAGTATATGCTTGAAATATGCCTATGACTGCTCAAAACCCGTTATTGGCTGTAAACTCTCGGTCGTTTTCGTTGTTGCGCAGCCACTCTTGAAACTGGCTAACCGGAGAGGCCTGCTCTGGGATTTAGTATCTGGCCTTCCCATCTTCCATTTGAAGCCTATCTGAAGGGGGTGGTTGCACCGATTTCTCAGGGGCTCCGACAAAGGAAAAAGGTTAGAGTTTTTACCCTTTCTATTGGCATACAAGAAGCTCGAGTTCTGTCTATTCAGAAAGCCGCAGATCAGATTTTTCATGAGAATGGGTGCCATAGAAGTGATGCAGAAAGAAGGTGCTCTGCCAGCCAAGCCCACAAGTGCAAAGCATAGTCGTGTATATATTCCCCCTTTAAGCTCGCCAGAATGATGCAGGATGTGAAGGATAAAAGCAGCCTCGAGTATCAGCGCTTGACATGGGATGCTTTGAAGAAACGTATTAACGGACTTGTCAATAAGGTGAATGCCACTAACATTAAAAATATCATCCACGAGTTGTTTTGAAAAATTTAATTAGTGAGGAGGATTGTTTGTCAAATTTTGTATGAAGTGTCAAATGGCATCTCCGGCATTTACTAACGTTTTTGCTGCTCTAGGATGGATTGGTAAACACCAAGTTTCACGAGATTGGAGAACTTTTGTTGAAGAGGATAGTTTTGGCGACTAGGAAGGGCTTATAAGAGAAACGACAAGATGGTTTTACTTGCAACATCTAAGTTTACGGCACATTTGGTGAATCAACGAGGTTGCCCATGAGATTCTTACTCTAGAGTTGCTTATTAAATGCGCTTGATGCCCCAAGCTGGCTGACAGTGTTGAATTCTTTGTAGAATTTGTGAAACAATGTGGTGCACACCTTGAGGAAATCTCACCTCGGGGATTAAATGTCATCTTTGAGTGCTTTAGAGGTATTTTGCATGAAGGTGAAATTGATAAACGTGTCCAATATATGATTGAAGGGCTTTTTGCCATTCGAAAAGTCGCATTTCGGGGTCAACCAGCGGTGATTCCCGAACTTGACCTTGTAGATGGAGAGGATCAAATTACCCATGAGCTACACCTTGATGAGGATCTACATCAAGAGCAAGGCTTGGATGTGTTTAAGCGGACCCAATTATTTGGAGAATGAAAACAAATATGAGCAGGATAAAGAAGGAAATGTTAGGAGAATGAGGAAAATGATAGTGAGGAGGGGGCAGGAAAGTTTGGAAAGTTTAGATGATTACGAGAAGATGAAAAGGAGGAAGAAGAAATGAACAAACTAAATATCTGAGGATGAAACCTGAGACTAATCTGGTTTCTCTTAGGTGTACTATATATCTTATCATCATGAGTAGCCTAGACTTTGAGGAAGCTGGCCATAAGCTACTGCAAATAAAATTAAAACCTGGACAAGAAATGGAGCTGTGTATCATGTTGCTGGAATGTTGCAGCCAGAAAAGAACTTGTCTTCATTTCTACGATCTTTTAGCGCATAGATTCTGCATGACAAATCGTGTCTATCAGAAAAATTTTGATTCATGCTTTTTAAAACAGTATTCTATGATACACCATGGAATAAAATAACGGCTAAGGTTAGCCAAATGGCTATTTTGTAGCAGTTTTGCCAAGAAAAACGGCTAAAGTAAATGGAGAAAATGCCAAAAAAAAAAAAAAATTAGCCCAATTTTCTTGCCGCCCAAGTGATTTTTTAGGTTGAATAGCCAAACCTTTACCGCCAGACATATCCATCAGGACATCGATTAGCTAAACCTAAGATAGAGTGGTCTTGGAAAAATGGATAGATTTATGTATTAACTTTAAGAAATTTGAAATAGGGTCTACATTTTTTTTTCTTTTCTACTTTCCTTCTTATTCCAAGTACAAAGTTGAAGCATTACAGGAAAAGGAACAATGTAGTCCCTTTTTTTTTAGGTTTTTGAACATTTCATGTATGTTTGTGTCTTGATTTATGTATTTACAATCAATTCAATGTCTTTGCCAAAATGCTTGGGTTTTTTTTAAATTACTATAGCATGATGGCTAATATTTGTCTTTCCATTTTGTGAAAGCTTAGCCAAAAGCAAGAAACTGTGATGGAGAAAAACCATTTAGTTTAGCCAAGTGTTAGAAACTTCTAGCCCCAATTTGAAGATAGTTTAGCTAAACCTATTTTGGCTACACTAAAATATGGGAGTAGTAATTTATTCCATGATGATACACAGGCTTGAAACAACCAAACTGCGCAATGTGGCAAAGTTCTTTGCCCATTTACTGGGATCTGATGCATTATCCTGGCGTTCGCTTGAATATATCCGATTAACAGAAGGGGATACAACCTCATGTTCTCGTATTTTCATTAAAATTCTATTCCAGGAGCTCTCTGAACATCTTGGTCTATGCAAGCTTAATGAGTGATTCCTCTTATGCAGGAATGCTTTGAAGGAATCTTTCCAAAAGAGAATCCAAAGAACACCAGATTTGCTATTAATTTCTTCACCTCAATAGGTCTTGGTGGGTTGATAGAGAAGTTGCGGGAATACCTAAAGAACATGCCGCTGTTGGTTAGGCAAAAAACAAATGGGTCTGAAGAATCATCAGATAGTGATAGTGAAAGTGGAAGTGAAAGTGCATCAGATTCTGAAAGCGAAAGTGCATCAAATTCTGCATCATCAAGCAAAAGTGAGAGCTCAGTTCCTAGAAGAAAAAGGAAACCTAAAAGTCATTTTAATTCAGTTTCAAATTCTAGAAAGAGACACAAAATTAATCATCTACCCCTTTAGTAAGAACTATCTGTTAACACCTCATGTGTACATTAATGTTTCCATTGGCATTGAGTATATCCTTTGACAAAAGAAACATAAACAAAGAGAAGCAAAGT
Source organism: Isoetes taiwanensis (assembly GCA_021234155.1). Lineage (NCBI taxonomy): Eukaryota > Viridiplantae > Streptophyta > Lycopodiopsida > Isoetales > Isoetaceae > Isoetes > Isoetes taiwanensis. The sequence goes on from JAJEKV010000403.1 coordinate 32,350, forward strand.
TTGTGATTCCAAAGGACGAAACGTTGGAAGAACTTTGAGCAAATTTCAGCTGAAGAAGCGTTTGACAATCTTATAGTTGTATGTACAGAAGAAAACAATTGTCTTCGCATCTTTGTACATTTTGTCCCATTCTGAACAAATGTAATAGATCACAAAAGTAAGAAATGGACGTGAACAAACATGAGAAGAATGGACATGAACAAACATGAGAAGAGGTCAAGCCTTTCGAATTCAGAATGATAAACATAACAACACTCAAGCTTATGAAACATCAAAGATTTAAGTTTAGCAGATATTTATCTGAACTTTACAAGTTAAAATTTCCTTCAATAACATTTTTTTTGGAGCCTCTTTATGCTCAGAATTTACATGAGCTCGCATGTAAAGAAGCTGGAATTGAATTTAGTGACCATGTTTGTGCTGCAAACTGTGCTACTTTTGTTGTTCTAGGCAAATTGCACATCGACGGTAGGCATGTCCCCGAATTATATAAGTGCTTCCACTATTCAAAACCATTTGGGGTTCAATCCTTCTACATATAGTCTAATTTATCACGATGCAAACAACACCTTTCACAGGACAAATGTTGTTTCATATGGCCTTTCTGGTCTTAAATTGTTTAAAATTGCATGTATGTAGCAAGTATCAAGTGGAGATTTCCACACTCTCTATTGGAATACATGATCGCAGCCCACTTGATAATGAAACCATCATGCCGGGGAACTATAAAATTTGCAAAATATTGATGATGAAACCAGTTACCAAATTATAAACTCAATATAGAAGTTGTTTGAAGTAATCAAAAACTAAAGAATCAATTTTTTATTTACTAGGATTACGATTTATGGGCCAAATATAGGCTAATTGCTTGAACATTAAAGCCATAATTTGAAATGGATTGATTATTTCTAATGTGAAATAATGTGAATAGCCATATTGTCATATACTCCTTATTGCTCACTTCGGGTCATTGGATCCAAAGATAATTCCCTGAATATGCCAAATGAGGAATTGAGGAATTTACACATCACACCCATATATAACTCAGCACATACATGTATTCATATGTGTACACATAGGCAACATACGCAACAAAGAGAATATAAATACAGAAAATTGATTGGACGGAAGTTGCATTGTCATTACAAAGATATCACATCATACATGCACAGAACCGCAAGGCACAAATGAAATGAAATCACATGCTGTAGCTTCATATCACATGTAGGCAGCTTCACAAAGAAGCCTATAGAATAGAAACCCAGCACCTAAGAAGACATGAAACAAATTCACATGAGCTCCCATGGCCCCTGAGGCCATATGCACAAAGCACAGCATCCCTGTAAAACCTGCCAGATTCTCAACCATTCCAACTGTACAACTCCACCTCACCTCGCCCCTCTAGCGGCCATATACTCTATTGTTTTCAAATAGCAATTTTGATTGATTGTAAAAACATGACTTTCAAGTATGATTTAAGCCACTTCACCCTTCGGCCATGGAGGGCAACCCTCCGTGCGCAGCATTCTTTTTTTTTTTTTCTTTTGTAGAATAAATATTAAATGGGGACACGTAAACCACCAACAAATTAAAAGGGCTACAGCCTTCATGTCTATTTAAACTTTTAGCCGAAGCATATAAGAGAATGATATTAGAGCAAGAATGGCTATGATGGTGACTACGGTGGAACCACCAAAATGAACAATTTTTTTTAAGGCAAATTGAGGCAACCAAGGAGTTTATGCAAACAGAAACTTACTATTCATAAATCAGCAAATTGAACATGGTGAAATTTCTAGACTTTTATTTCTAAACGAGATGCACCCTGGACTACCACAATCGTCGGATCTGTCAATTCTATGGCCCAGACTGTATGTTGAAGCCTCTGGACACCTCTCGTTTCGATTATGCTCATTTATGATTCGGGACGCCTATGATTTTAAGATGTCAAATACGAGTTTGCCTAAGGTTTTGATGGTATATCGAGCCTCTATACAGTTTCGCTTAAGGTTTTAGAATATGAAATACGGGGATGCGAACCTCTACCAAAACAACTCAATGTCCTAATAAGACTACTTTAACCAATCTAATCAGTGAGCTAATGTAACTATTTTTTATCTTAAATCCATGTTTTTTTTTTATAATAACCCATTGAATTGGTATAGGGATATGGTCTATGGTTTCAAGAATTATATCTATATCAAATCCCCTGGAACCCCTTGTTATTATATCTATATCAAATCCCCCTGGAACCCCCTGTTATTTTGCTACATATTCCTTCATGACCGATATAAGAACTAAATGAAAGGAATCTTCTGCAACTCTTGAGATGAATGTAAAGCATTCTTTCCAATGACAAGACTAGTCATGCTTTCTGTTTTTAACGTAATAACTGCCCATATAGCAAGTAAATTTGGGGAGCTGCCAGTATGACATGCAATCACTATTATTGTATGCCATACATTCATCATGTTTTACTAGGTCCTTATGTACCTTGTCATCCTACATGGCATATTTGACATGTTTAAATTTATCTTCTATTGTTGCACATGTTTCATATGCAGAACAAAATTTTTGCCCTTAATGGCAAACATACTTGAATGTAGCTATCACGAAGTTATAATATGTTGACTGTGCTAACCGTACTTCATGCCATATATGGAAGTGCAATCATGTATCCATAGCCCCTACATCTCAGATTATCACCTGCGACATAAATGTGGAGTAGGTTTGTCATAAAAACATATCTAGAAGAAAGAAAACCACCATTGCAAGAGCACAAGATCTACTATTGCACAGGTTTCTAAAGCAGAGCATGTAAATTATACCCTTAATGGCAAACATACTTGAGGGAATTTAGCATGTAACTATCACGAGGTTACTATATGACTGTCTTTAGACCAGGGAAACACGATTCTAGCATGGAAGATCCCTTCAATAGAAATTAAGGATTCATATTCGCAAGGTACAAGGTGACAGCTTTTAGCTCTGCAAACGTGTACTCATATCCCCTATATTTCAGGCCTTATCACATGTGACACAAATCTGGAGTAAGTTTTCTATAAGAATATACCTAGAAGAAAGAGAACATCTAGCGAGAGCATAATATCTTGTGAAAGGATTTATAGTGAGAGATAGAGTAGCATTGATGATGATGCATAAATAACAATTGCTTTATCTTTTCTATTATTTCTTGTATCATCCCTCAGATTGGGTTGGAAGCGGGAAAGCTAGAAAGATGAATGGAATCAAATCATGGAACACATGTACCATCACAATGCAACCTGTTTGGATCCCTTTTGAACCAAACAGAACTAGTCATAAAGCATCTACCATAACTCCTCAAAAACACCTTTAAGAGCTTTGAATTAAGTGCATCATGCTTGAATTTCAATACGGAAATCTCGACCAATGATTTGTATTCTGAAAGAAGATGTCAGTTGGGCACTATACAAATCCATATTCATATTCGCAAGGTACAAGGTGACAACTTTTAGCTCTGCAAACGTGTACTCATAGCCCCTATATCTCAGGCCTTATCACATGTGACACAAATCTGGAGTAAGTTTTCTATAAGAATATACCTAGAAGAAAGAGAACATCTAGCGAGAGCATAATATCTTGTGAAAGGATTTATAGTGAGAGATAGAGTAGCATTGATGATGATGCATAAATAACAATTGCTTTATCTTTTCTATTATTTCTTGTATCATCCCTCAGTTAGGTTAGGAAGGGAAAGCTAGAAAGATGAATGGAATCAAATCATGGAACACATGTACCATCACAATGCAACCTGTTTGGATCCCTTTTGAACCAAACAGAACTAGTCATAAAGCATCTACCATAACTCCTCAAAAACACCTTTAAGAGCTTTGAATTAAGTGCATCATGCTTGAATTTCAATACGGAAATCTCGACCAATGATTTGTATTCTGAAAGAAGATGTCAGTTGGGCACTATACAAAGTAATTAAGAGCATCCGAGTAGGACTAATAGCAGATAGTAAACATTTCATCAATAGTTAGTGCATAATGCAAATGATTGCTACACAAATCAATGAGCAGCCCTTCGCAAAATTTCATGATGCGTAAATGCCTCGCAAGATTATGGTTGTGTATCATTTCTTTAGAAAATGCTTACTAGGCAAATCCGAAGCCATGCTGCTAAAACAAACACCCCAAAAGAAAAGAGTGCTTAATAGGTATTCCACAAATAAACAAGAAGGTAATACACAATATACATAGTCAACTTAAGGGCGATGTTATCACCTTTGCTTCTTTAATTCATCCTACCGTATATTAGGTTATGAAATGTAAGATCAGTGCATAAAATTGAGATGGCTTACTTGAAACAAGAGTATTGACTAGTGCTCGTGCAATCACACTAACAGCACATGCTGCGTGATGTCTGTTGTTGATCATGCCTTCACAAGGCTGCAAATATAATGGATGTCCAGCAATATACAATTCTAAGCCCTGAGCATGCAATGCAATTACCAGGTGAACTTTCTGGAGGTTGTGTCATGATGCCTGAAGAATAAGAAATCAAAATAGCATTTGTGTCTCTTGTTATTTGTTTAGTGGAGATGCCCAGATGTGGCTTTCTTTCTATTGTGCTTTCTTTCTACCCCTTACCTCTCCTAGTTAGCTTCTTGGTTTTGACAATTGAATTTATCTTTGTATAATGATAAGAAGATAAATGTAATTGTCAAAACCATTGCATGAGTTAGTTTTGACAGTTACCGTTTATACCCTGCTTTCTCTCTCCCTTCTCATCAGCTCATCTGCATTTCCTTCTGTTTAGCAGTCAGACTTCCGCGTCCACCCACCCACCCATCTGTCCACCTCTTATGTGCAGGTTGTTAGTGGAGCTTAGTAGCTCAGGCAGCATTAGCATCGTGGCTAATGTGTGGCTCTCATTTTGTGGTGCATGTTATGCTTGGTGAAGCCTTGTGGTTCGAGCAGTATTAGCATTGTGGCTAATGTGTGGCTCTCATTTATGGCAGACTTGTGGTGTGAGCAGCATTAGCATTGTGGCTAATGTGTGGTTCTTTGTTTATGGCAGGCTCTTGTTTGGAGGAGACATAGTGGCTCGATCAACATTGTGGCTAATGTGTAGCTCTTGTTTATGGCAGGCTCTTGTTTGGAGGAGATATAACGGCTTCAGCAGCATTAGCATTGTGGCTAATGTGTGGCTCTCTTGTTGTGGTCCATGTTTAGTGGAGATATCGAGACGCGAGTGAGATGCCCAGTTGTGGCTTTCTGTAGCAAAGCATTCAGCTTAGCATTTGTGTAGCAGCATTTGCATCTCTTGTTATTTGTTTAGTGGAGATACCCAGATGTGGCTTTCTTGTCTCTTGTTATTTGTTTAGTGGAGATGCCCAGACGTCTGCAATGATGCTGGATTATTCTCCTACAATAAGCTTAATGAATGGGCCTGCATCCACAAATCACGAAGAAATAGCAGAAGCTCCCAACCTATTAACCTGCACATTAGTATGAGAGCTACAAATACGCAATGATATGCCAAGCATAGAGCTCACAATATCTTCAATGATCCACTAACTCAAGGGCACTAATCTCAACAACCAACTGAGCTAGGCACGAGGGGCTCCAATATCACAACCAAGCACTGAGACACATGTCAAGATCTCACAATCTCCACTGGCACACACAGCAATAGCCACACATTAGCCACAATGCTAATGCTGCTCAAGCCACAATGCTCCACTACAACACGTGCTTCTGCATAAATGGTAACATACTCCAAGTCATCTTGGTGGAGCTAAAGAAGATACTCCGCAACATAAATCAACCCAGCAAATAAGGAAGCACGAGGTTAGCACAACAATGAAGCACATGGCATAAGACACGAGGGTCTTCCAACACTGGCACGAGGGCCTTCCAACACCGGCACGAGGGCCAAGAATCCACAATCCCAAAATGACAATTGGCACAAGGGCCATACGTCACCACCAAGCAATAACAAGACAGGGGCCCCACACACTAGGCATCAACTGAGTAAAGGATAGCCAAACAGTTAGGGTGGGTAGGTGAAATTTTAGGTCGATGAAGTAGCAGCATGGAACAAGGAGACTAAGGCTTCCATAAAATCCAACAAATCATCATTGAACATCGAAGGTGAGTGGGTGAGAAGTAGGAGATCACAGCAGAAGCATAGAGGTGAAGATGTGTTGATGAAGATTGGTCAATTGCTCCACAGGTCAGCCCAATCACAGCTACACTGATCTCCATGATTGATAATAGGGCATGAATCAAACTGATCTAACCGCATATCATTAATCACGAGATTGATTCTCTCCCATTTGATCAGCTTGATTAATATGAGGATGTTTCCTGCACAAAATGAGAGGATTTGTTAGATAAGGAAAACCTTTTGGATCCATTTTATATCATATTTGGTCTATTGAATAACATCCCAGGGCCAAACAATCTCCTAGTCAAAGATGATGTAATTCTGAGCCTTCCACATTCTCCATAAGAGGAGAAATATTCTCCAATCATTGGAGGAGTGTGAGAAGAGATATCCAATCATTGGGGGAGTGTGAGAAGAGAATATCCAATCATTGGGGGAGTGTGAGAAGAGAATATCCACTAAGGGGGTAATAGAAAGATTAGAAATATTAAATTCCTCAGAAGCAAGTTCCGACACCCATTCAGAGCAAATGCAATCTTTAAATAGATGATCTTAATTCTCAGTTTCCTGCGGGCATCTATCACACAAGTTAGAGAAGGTCATATTCAACATATATCTCTTGTCATTTGTGGCTAATACCTTCTGCTAAAGCTGCCATATAAAGGATTTAACTTTAGAGTTGATAGCATACACCTGTCCTCACTAATGTTCCATTTAAAATGCAGAGAAAGAGCAAAAGGCAGAGTTAAGAATCTGTAGGCTTTTTTAACCTCGTAACCTAAATGGTAAGTAATATGTTGATTGTTCCAAATTCTTGCTATATTAGTCTCCTTTATGATATTGTAGAGGTTAGCATGTGTTCATCCTCTAAATTGGAGAGAGCAGAATCCTGGAACTCTATAAAGCTATCATTGTTAAATAAGTGGGAAATATGACTGATACCAAGATCTGTCCAAGCTCTGCATTGATAGGAAAAATGACTAGCTAAGCACACCCTAGGATTGTTCAAAAGGAGGAAGGATTTCCAAAAAATAGTTTAGTCTCTAGAGAGCCCCTCCTTGCAAGAGATTACAGAATTCCATGCTTTGATCCATTTCTTAATGATACTTGGAAGGTTGGTAGGAATAGAGAAATTGAAATAAAGACTATAAGGAAAAGACATCCTTACATTTCTCCACCCAAAAGGATGGCACTTGGATAGCTAGTGATTGATCAAGATGGAGACTGGATAGTTGATTAATCCATGGCCAGCTTTATAAATATATTTGACAGCTAGGGCTGCCCCTTGTTTCTCAATATTAATCACTCCAAGCCTTCCAAAATTCTTTTTCTTGCAGCACTCAACGATAGAGACTAGAATCCAGCATGTTTTGTTGCCTCCACTGGCTATAAATCTCCCTATAATTCCTTGAAGTCTGGTTGTAACCTTCTTGGGAGCAAGGAGAATAGAGGATTGGTAAACATGAGAGGAAGAGATTTCAAAATTGGCAATAATGGCATGGCTTTACCATCTTTTGAAATGTACTTGTTGTTGAGGAGAACAGCCTTTTTGCGAAATTTATCAATAATGGCATACCATTAGTCACTAGCATTACTCGTGAGTGCAAATGGAATATGAAGAATCCTAGATTTAGTACAGGGAGAAGGTACTCACATCCAAGAGTCAGAGCAGTCTGCCCTCCTTTTACATTGTCCCTTGACATAAGCTTAGACTTGATAAGATTTATCTTGCAGCCCGAGCAGTTGTCGAAGCTTTGCAAAATAAGCTGAGTGTTCATGATGGACTGGAGATCCATGTGCACGAATAAAAATGTATCATCTGCAAAGTGAGCATTAAGAAAAAATTGATCGCCTTGGTCAAGTTTGAGACTCATGATCGTGCTCCTTTGGCTAGCATCTTTGAAGGCATCGTTTAATGCTTCCATGACTATAAGAAAAAAAAAAGGAGCAAGGGGGCACCCTTGTTTGACCTCTCTTCTAATTTCAAAGAAAGGGCTGCACTCACCATTATTAAGAACAGAAGATCTAGAGTTTTTAAAAATGACTAAGAAAATACTAATGACATCTTAAGAGAAGCCAATTTTTTGATAGCACCTAATAAGAAAACTCCAACTAACCATAACAAAAGCCTTTGTGATGTCAAGCTTTAATAAGGCAATATCCCGTTTGATGTCCTTGTTCAGTGCATGCCTAATATTGCAATTGCAACATTGTCAAGAACGGATCTGTTCTTCAAATTGGCACTTTGAGTGTTTGTGATTATCTGATCCAAAATGGGCTCAAGTCTGATTGCAATGGAGGCAGTAATGATTTTGTAGATGACATTTGTCAAGGAGATAGGTTTATTGTCCGAGAACGAGGTTGGTTCATCCACTTTTGGAATTAAAATTATGAAGCTTGTATTGATTCTGCAGTCCAAAGTTATGAGAAGCAAAACGTCATTGCAAATGTTAGTAACAGCAGAGACAATGATATCCCAAGTTTTCTTAAAAAATTCAATAGTTAGGCCATCAAGACCAGGAGTCTTACCATTTTTCATACTTTGGATATTTGACCAGAGCTGCTCGTTTGTGAAAGGTCTTCTCATGCTATTATTCTATTGATCATCAACCAAGGTCTGTAACTTGATGAAGTTGTCAATATCAGCCACATTATCATTGGAGGCAGTACCCATTATTCTGGTAAAATAAGCAGTAGCTGCCCTTTTGAGTTCAATGTCCTCAGTAATCATAGTGTCATCCATGGAAATGATAAAGATTCGATTTCTCTTCATTCTCCCATTAGCTTTATGAAGAAATAATTGGAGTTTTCTATTTCATCATTCGTGAGTTCCCTGATCTTGGCTTTAAGCTGCCATCCTTTTGTTATTTTGATACCTTCGCTTTCAATTTTGATCCTAGGGTAGAAGCATAAAAGGGTGATTGAATTTTTTTGTATATTGATGTAGAAATTTGAACTAGGTTAAAGTGTTTGTAATGTACATTTTGAATTTTACATGGAGTTGCCTATCATTAATAAAGGCGGTTGACGTACAATATTCTCCATAATTATACCAAATCCCCCCGAAATCTTGGCACACATTTTGAACTTTCTTCAATCGATCATACATGGCTCCGGATTCTACTGTGACGGTCCAGGGGAATATACGCCATAAATACGTATATTCCTGGATCCGTCACCATACAAGTCTATCTTCATAGCCTTGTATACCATAGATTGTGGCACTAGGGGGCATGGCTAAGTTATTCTCATAGCTTAGCCAACCATAGGATAAAGCCATTATCCATGTGGCCTTAACCTATTGGGGCACCCCCACCACCTAAGGGGACTCACCGATTGGTGCCCGTGGCATCCTAGGTGGACCCTAACTTATATAGGCATAAACCCTAACCCTAGACCTTTTCCGGCCCTAGCACCCCCAGAGACTCACCTACTTGTTGAAACCCGTTTGAACATGGATTAACATTGTGGCATGGCATAGGCTGCGGCACGGCGGCCCGGGGTAAAAGACGATATAAAAGGATTCTTGGAGGAGGCGGCGGCTTGTGAGTCGAAGACTATGGGCCTTGGGATCACGGAGGAGAGCATCGGGGAGCGGTATGTAGGATAGTAGTTGTGATAGCTCATCCGGGAATTAGCAATCCGGATGTGCTAGTATTTTATTATCTAGAGTAGAGCCATCCTAGAACCCATATTCAACATCTTGAACCTAATCAAGGAACCCTAACTATTAGTTAGTTGTATGATTAGGTTAAGATGTTCTTCTTATGATTATTCTCATGATGATTATGTGATGATGGTTGATCATGTTTGCTCCTCTTATATTGGGGCCGGGGGTAGAGACCTAGAGCCATATGTAGTATGCTCCTAGAGTAGATCCCTTAGTTCTGTTAGTTGCGGCTTTGTGCATAGGAGCCCACCGGGCTATTGAGGCTATGATATGACTCGGCACCCGGATATGAGGGCTAGAGGGAAAGTGGAGGGAGGATCCCTGCCGAAAGTGGGGGGGCCGGGGGGATCCCATAGTGGGCTAGGCCTATGGTCGGTCACCCCGTGTGGGCGAGCATGGGTGGAGGCACCTCTGGGGCAATGGTGTTGCCACGCCTCTCCGAGAGCTGCAAGGGAAGGCTTGGCTCGGTTTGGGGGGTTGATCAGTGCGAATGGGTGTGTCGTCCGCGATTCTCTAGCCGCCACGGCACCTCTAGACCACAGGAAGGGGAGATGCAACCCCTTCTGCCTCATCCCGGACGGGGAGATGCAACTGGGCGGGTCTCGATGGGTGATGCCGCGGGATTGCGTATGTCAGGAAGGCTAGAGTCTGTCGAGCTGATCTAGCCCATCTGCAAAGTATGCAGGGCCGGATGGAGTGGTCAACCCCTAGCCATTGTTCTATACCCAGCCCTCGTCGCCGCCATGACTTCGATGCTCTATCTTGAGGCCTAGCCGGTCGGTCACCCTCCTTACAGTGCGAGCGGGTGGGAGCTCTCTGTTTATGGTTTGTGATTATCATCTTTGCCTTGGTTTATATGTGATGCACTACCCTTGGTAGTAGTTGTATATGTTGATGCTAGTTCGGCGTGTTATCGCTTCATTTGTTATAGGAGCCCATAGGGGGCAGACGCAAGACACCCGTGTTCCCTTCCCTTTTACCGGAGTCACCTCGAGTCGCGGGATAGATGAAAAAACCCCGCGGTTGTCGAGCGGATGGGGATTTCTGCCCGGCGTCTGGGCGGAAAGTATGTTTAGCTTGAGGGCGTCACAATGGTATCAGGCGATGTTCTTGGTTGACCAAGAACTAGCGACCATAACCATGAAGTAGTCTAACAGGCCTATAGGGGTGTGGAATAAACATTCCACCATCGAACTTGAAAATGGGGAAAAAAAAAAATTTTTTTTCTCTAGGTAGTGGGTCAGGAATTAGGCTAAGTGTTAGACGAAGATTTGAGAGAGGCAAACGAATTTTCTAGTAAATTTGGGTGAAAATTATGCATCTGCATCAAATTTCACCTAAAATGGGTCGAAGAAGAATCATGCCAATCAGGAGGCCAGGTGAAAAATGGAAGCAAATTCATAAATTGCACTTGAACCATTAGGAAAATTCGAAAAAAATTAAGATAATATCAATTAATATAGGTTAATATATACATTAATAGTTAAATAATTAATTAAATATCTTGTAATTAATAAGGGGGGGCTAATAAATAGGGGCAATTATGGTAGGAGAATATTCCCAGGGACCCTCCTTTTTAAATATCTGACACCTCATTTTTCTCTCTCCAACCCTTCACCTCAAACCTTCTCTTGCCCAGCCCTTCGTCACCCGTTTTCTGAACCATAAGATATGGCCCGCACCAAACAAACTTACAGGAAGACTGGACCAAGACCGACCCTCTCCATGGCGCAGGCAGCAGGGCGACATGTTAAGAAGATCGAACACCTCAGGCCAAGAAAAGGGGAAGAGGAGCTTCCCCGGCGGTGGCAGCGGCGTGTGTGAAGCCTCATACCATAGGAGGAGAGTCCGGCACGGTTCTCCATTGGCGGGGCACTCGGGAGGGACCGTGAGACTAGCCATTTCGAACCCCTCGGACAGGAGTGGAAAGAAGAAGGAGGAGCGGCCTTGGCCGGCGAGGTGGAGGAAGCCGGGGCCGGTCCCAAGGAAGAAAAGGTAAGGAGAAGGTCAGCCCAGGTGGCGGAGGAGCAGCAGGGAAGCGGGGGCGGGAGAGGGGCCTGGGGGAGGAGGAGAGAGGAAGCGAAGAGAGCAGCAGACCTCGCCCGGACCCGTCGTTATTCAACCCCGGCGGAAGAGGCAGCGAGTGGAAGCGGAAGGAGGAGGAGGGAGGGGGCGGCAGGACCCGGCGAGCCACCCTACCTAAGTGGCGGAACCACCTAAGGTGAGTGAAGAAGCGAGAGTAGAGGCGGGCATTACATTTGCGGCGGGGCCAGGAGTTCAAGAAAGATGGTGGCATACAAGGGGAGTACCTCCGTTCATTTGGACGAGGTACAATGAGTGGCTATGTGCGGTGGGAGGTCAGCGTCGTAGTGGGGGCAGGCCAAAGAAGAACCAGCCCAAGCCACCCCCACCAAGGCGGAAAAAACCGAGAGGGTTCACCACGGGCAAAAGCGACACATCGCCCGGGTGTTTAGGGAGATTCGGCACTTCGGATGTGCACGAATCTCACGATAAGAAAGCGCCTGCCGGCGTCTCCTTAGGGAGTTTTTGCGGCGATTAGGACGGACTACGGGGTAACCCCTCTAATGACCGGGCTGCAAAGAGGCCTCCGGAGCCGAGTCTGGTGCAGCTCTTGAGGAGAAACCTGCGCCATCCATGCTAAGCGGGTAACCCTTATGCCTAAGGATATCCACTTGGCACGGAGGATCATGGAGGAGAGGCCCTAGGCCTCAAATTTTGTAAATTTTGTAGAAGAACTAAAATTTTCATGTAATCATGTTCCTCATTAATATAAAGTTCTTTTCCCTCTGTAAAAATTGTTCTTGAAATGTAGAAAATAGAACCCAATTCTGGTAGAATTCTTCATAGCATGTAAAATACCCGAAATCATGACTACAACAAAATTTTGGCAAAAAATCATCAAAAATGCAAAAATTGGGGCCGGTCCGGGTGAGACAGCGCCAATGGCCTCTGCGTCCCCGGCGCTGGCGTTTGTTGATTCACCCGCCTACCCCAAAAATCTTGCTTTTAGATGTCGGTTTTGCACAAAATAAGTTGCTAGTTAGGTTAGAATTGGCCCAATTAGCCATATTAGCATCTTCAAATTTCCTAAAATGACCAAAAATTGGCCCAAAACAGGCCAACCAGGGTGAGCCAGCGCCAAAGCAGCGTCTGCGTTCGCGCGGAGGCCATCGTGCAGATTCACCAGGGTCGGGCCATCTTTAGCCCAAATTAGCCAAATTTGATCCAACAAATTGCCATGTAGTGTTTTCTTGCTTTGTTTTGCTTAAGTTTGCACTTCATGGTAGTTCATTTTGGACACCGAGCCATAGAACCAAGGTCGTCTTAGCTAACACCTTTTTGCACAAATCCAGGGTCACCCATAGTCTATAAAAATAGGTCTCATTTGCCATTTTTTCTTCCTCTGAAGCTGCTCCCGCCCCTTAGGCGATTTTTCGACCCTCGATCTTTGCAAGCCATTTTCTACACCCTTTCTGCTCAATGGCGCCCGGCAACTTTGAGAGATGGTATAATCTTTGCCCGACCATATCCATGTGCTTCCGGTAGATCAAGCTTTCTACGTGTTTGATCACTTGTTTGATCTTCACATAACCTTGACTAGAACACCCTACTACCACGGACATTATGTGCGGTATGACCGGCAGGAGGTCTGCCTTGGGAAGTTAGGCTGCCTCCTAGGGGAGAGGAATTGGGTTTCCCTTGAGACACTTACCCAAGCTTTAGGTCGAGAGCTGGCGGGATCAGAGGCAAGAAGCGGCTATGGGATAGGACTAGGACCATGCCCGATTACATGACTGCCGGGACATAATAGGCACAGGTACCTTTCAGCCCAGAGGCGGCCCTTGCCCTCTTCATGCATTATAAGTCAATCAACAAAGTAGGGGAACCCTCTGTTCAGCCCTTAGACTTGCGCCACTCGATACGTGAGGCCCGGGATCAAATCCACGAATATAGAGTCCTCCGCCCTCACGAATACTACGCCGCGGCGTCGAGGCACCATCTCTGAGATCCATGAAGACTCTGGCGACTAGGGGGCGAGAACCCGAATGGGAGGCGGGGAGGCAACAGAATGCGGAGATATGCGTCGAGGCATGACGGCGGCGTGAAGCGACTCGCGATCCACCCGGTCGGCATCACAGCCTTAGCCGCCAATAGTCATCGGCGGGGAGGAGTACATTTTGCAAATGACATCCTCAATCTGTCCCTCTTTGTCGAGAACGGGGTCTTGAATCGGCGAGCTCTTGGGTATGATAGCACCTGCGGGAAAAGCACGGACATCATCGACTACTCATACCGGGGAGATCCCAAAGGGGGTGGCGGAGAGACACTCTTATGCGGGGAGACAATGTCGGATATAGCAGCCTATCGCCAGATAAAGAGATCTATCGACGGGCAGGAGCCTATCATCTCTCGGAGGAGGAGTTCAGCAGATATGAGCACACTCTACAAACCAGGGGAAGGGCCCAAGCTCAAGCCGACCAGTTCGAGCGGGGAGCATGAGGGAAGGGTCAGCGGCATTAACGGACAAGCACTTACCCGGTATGTGGAGAGATCATGAAGACCTTATGGCGGTGGATGCCTCTGGTGGCGGCTCAAAGGAAGAACCTTTGGATCACAGGCGTAGGGAAGGGGTGCAGACGCTCGCTACTATCTTCCAGCCCTCGGCCCGGGGGCAAATGATAGTCTTCCACAAGGAGTTCAGCCCAAGGGGAAAGAATCCGTGGCACTTCTCATAGCTTTTCGGGCCGGGCAGCACTCAAAGATATCGCCCATACCGATCACATCATCCTTTTCAGCAGGGTCATGGCTCCATTGCCTCGACTGCGAGAGGACACGAGGGATGCAACACTTTTCGGTGGTAGCGACAATGACACCGAGAACTCGGGGAACAGGAGATGGCAGAGCACTTGAAGGAAGATCAGCGAGGAACATCTTGCGCAACCTCGGCAAAGGCCTCAGGTTCGGGGATGTCAAGAACTTCTTGGGGCTTCGGGGAGGCCTTTGAATAGTTGCAAAAATTTCTTAAGCAAAAATTTCTTAAGTTTGTGCTAAATGTTTCTTGTACCCATTGTGCTAAGATACATACGCTTTATTATGTAATCCTTATGTATTAATGACTATTAAGCTGGTTTGTCAATGTAAGGCTTTGTATGATTTCTTATAACTAAAGATAATTCAATTTGCAAGTAAAATTGATCAACATCTAACCTAAATAAAATGTATTGATGATCAATCCTTGCGGCAAAGGAACTCAAGTCACGGGATCCCAAGATCGGCCACCGACCCATAATTGGGTACCAAAAGGAATTTGTTTGGCGAGGGAACAAGAAGATGTTGAGCAGGATATGTCACCGAGGCGATCCAGCGCAAGGTTGGTGCAGATGAGGAATCAGATGCAACACCTCATCAAGCTGGCGACACCTCTCATGAATGAATGCAGGGGAAGATGGTCACCCACCTCCACCTTGTTTTCGGGGGGGTGTGAAGTCCCTCGGCGAGGAAAGGGAGGGCAACCAGGGCGTCGGGGATAGGAGAAGGAAGAGGAGAGCGAGGGGCCCATCATCATCCGGCTCGGCTCATCGGGCAGTTCTTCCGGTGAGGACAGCTCTAGCTCGGCGGTCGGATCGACACACCTAAAGCGGGGAAAAGAGCAAGAAAAGGCGGTGATTATCGAGGAAAAAGGTGGATAGTGCTATGAGCAATGTATGGAAAACAAAGGAAGCTTCGGCCGGTTCTCGGGGAAGGGACAGATCGGGCATGGAGGCTGAAGCATGGCTTGATGAAATGGAAGAGTTTGGCAACTCATCACGGTATGAAAGACAAGGACATAGGGGAAAGTTGCTACAGCTAACCTTATTGGACCGGCAAGGATGCCGGGGTGGAAGGGATATGCTAAATCCAACAAGTGAAGAGGAACAAGCTGCAGGTTTAAGACCTTCAAGCAAGGCTTTCTTAAGCACTATGTGCCAAGGTCTCATACTAGTAGACAGATCCGGCAGTTTTCTGAGGTTGAATCGGGGTAGCTTATTGGTGGCTAAGTATCTTAGAAGAATTTATGAGGCTCGGCTGAATGTTCACGGAGTCTCGGAGAGGCAAGCCGTGGATACTTACATTGAGGGTTGAACGGCAATATCAAGAGGCTTGTTAGAGCAATCAACCAAGTCGGTGTAGCGGGGCGAAGATAAAGCTATAAGTTTGGAGGAGGCACCGGCAACTCGGCAGAGAAGATCAACCGGGGGTAAGAGTTCAGGGCGTGCTCGGGGACAATATCGGGGTAAGCAATCAGCAACTACACCATCGAGGGAGTCGGCAGCAAGGTAAGGGTCGGAGCAAAGCTTTTGGGGACCGTAAGCCCGGAAGCGCATCGGGGGGCGCTCTTAAAAGCGTTCCTAGGCGATCTTCTTAGAAGGAAAGAGAGCAGGGAATGCATTGAGAAGAAGTTATGCTTGAGGTGCTTCCGGCCGGTGGCACCGGACACATGATTGTCCATTAGTCATGCGGTCGGCTTTGGAGAACTCTTGGATTAGGACTCCCCAACGAGCGGGCGAGGGCGATGACCAGCGGGGAGAACCCGCGACTTCATAGATGGTGAGAGTGTCGCATATGTGCAAACATTGAGTCAGATGAGATAGAGAATGGAGTCAAAGCTGTCATGGCTGATGGGATCATAGATAGTAACCCTTATGTAGTCCTCATAGATACTGGGTAGCTCTCATAATTTTGCATCTCCTAGATTGGCTGCTCTAATGAAGAACAAGGTATTGAAGTCTAAGCCAAGGCCGGTAGCTATGGCAAAGCGGAGCCATTCGGCACACTAAGGGGGAGGAGGATCACCTTTGACATAGACCTTAGTGGGGCCAAGTGGCCGATGGGAGCAGAAGTCATGGATATTGGAAGGTATGATCTTATAGTGGGGATGGAATTTTTGAAGCCAGCCAAAGCCATGATTGATTGCGACGGAATGAAGTCACCATGGCGGTGACACGAGGGCGGCAAGTTGATAGTGAAAGGTAAGAAGCTAGAATCCCTATGCGGTGTATTTCTTTTGAAGCGACTAAGGAAGAGTATAGAAAGGAATAAGGTGGATTACATCTTGAGGATGGAATCAGTGGAGCCAGGCAAGCAGGATGGAAGTGACACAAAGGGAAATCAGCTGCCCAGGCAGATAGCAAGGCTTATCTCAGAATTCAGGGATGTATTTCCGGATGAAATCCGGCAGCTGCCATATAGGGGTGTGGAATGTGAGATCACATTGGCTCGGATCTGGCCGAGGCCGATGGGCGCCATATAGAATGAGCATCGAATTGACTGAGCTCAAAAGCAGCTGCAGGAATTGCTCGAGCTTGGATTTATAAGAGCAAGTGTGTCTCCTTTGAGGACACCTATACTCTTTGTCAAGAAGAAAGATGGGAGCTTAAGAATGTGCATAGACTATCGCCCGACTCAATAAGCGGGGCGATAAAGAATAAGTATGCATTGAAAGTGAGATGACCTAATGGATCAGCTACAAGGGAGCAAAGGTATTCTCTAAGATCGATTTAAGATCAGGATACCATCGGATAAGAATAAAGGAAGAGGACATCCATAAAGGCGCTTTTCGAGCAGCGGTATGGTCATTTTGAGTTCTGATGTGCCCTTTGGATTGTCGAGCGCTCCCATAGCGTTTATCGCCTCATGAGCGATATCTTGAGACTTCTTGGATGAGTTTGTTATTGTCTTCTTGACGACATCTAATCTACAACAAGTCCCTTGAAGAGCATTTATCCGACATCTCGGGAAAGTGTTAGAGAAGTTGAGGCGTCATCGGTTGTATGGGAAGCTCTCTAAGTGCCACGCCATAGTGGTAGGGTGGAGTACTTGGGGCATGTAGTAACATCAGGGAATCTCCACAGATCCATCTAAGATTGAGGCAATAGTTGATTGGCCAGCTCAAGGAATGTGGCGTAAGTAAGAAGCTTTCGGGTTGGCGGGATACTGAGAAAGTTAAGTGAAGGACTTTGCTAAGTGGAAGTCCCCTCTGGGACCTCACTAAGGCCAACAAGATTAAGGACTGGGCTAGCCATTGGTTAGAGAAAGTCAAGCTTCTTTTGAGAAGCTTAAAGAGGCCTTAACGCGGACACCGGTGCTTGTCCCTCAGGATCCGAGTAAGGATAAGTTGGTAGCAGCGGATGCAAGCAAGATAGCGGGGGGTCTTGATGCAAGAAGGAAGGGTAGTAAGCCTACGATTTCGAAGAAGATGAGCGCCGCCGAACAACGCTACCCAACCCATGATCGGGGAGCTGCTAGCCATTGTCCGGGCATTGAGGATATGGAGGCATTATCTGGCTTTGGGAAGGAAGTTTGAGTTGGATCTTACGATCACGAGCCGCCGGTATCTTTTCACCCGGCCACTCCTCAACTTAAGGCAAAGGAGGTGGATGGAATTCCTTGAGTATGATTTTGATATTATATATAAGCTGGTAAGCTTAATGTTGTATGAGATGCCCTCTCGGAAGACCATTTGGACAAGGGCGCATTGTAATGCGATTTCCACTCTTTCGAGTGAGTTTGGCAAGAAGATTGAGGAGTCCTTGCCAACCGATGTGGACTTCAAGGAGGTATGGGAAAGCCTTTCCAAGGAAGCCCGGAGATAAGAAAGGGGAAGCCTTCAAGCATTATAAGAAGGAAGGCAACTGTTGTACCACAAGCATAAGTTGTGTGTGCCGATTCTTGAGGGGTAAGGAAGTTAATTCTTCATGACACACATAACAGCCCAATAGCGGGGCATCTGGCTTCATGAAGACATATTTCAAGATTCAAGTAGCTACTTACGGCGGGGAATGAAGAAGCGGATAGCTGCATATATTCGGGATTACCCGGTTATGTCGGCAGACCAAAGGCGAACAACCGGATTCGGGTGCTTTAGAGCCATTGGGGTGCCAAATGCAAAGTGGGAGGTCATAAGCATGGATTTCATCCACGGGACTCCCTAGAACTCTTGAGGCAAGGATGCATTGATGGTTGTCATAGATAAGTTATCTAAGATGGCACATTTAGGTGCCTTGCAAGGCAGCGGACACCGCATTAGACACGCCAAGTTATTTGTAAGGGAGATTTTTAGACTCCATGGCATGCCTCGGGAGATAATATCGATAGAGATTCTAAGTTCATGAGTGCCTTTTGGCGGGATCTCTTTAGCACCATCGGCCGAAGCTCTCCATGAGTGCGGCATATCATCCCCAAGCGGATGGCGAGACGGAAAGGGCGAATCGGATCATTGAAGACATGCTTGAAGCTATGTGTGGAACAAGCGATCCAAGTGGGATGAGTACATTCACTTGGTGGAATTCGCCTTGATTGCCAAGCGGAGTCATCTCGGATGTAAGCCTTTCATGGTGAACTATGGCTACGATTTAACCCGGATACGGCACAATCCACGTGTCCAAGGTAGAAGTGTCCCAGCGAGATGTTAGGGGATATCGGTGACTAGTAGAGGAAGTAAGGGGTTATTTATTGGCAGCAAGAAGTCGTGAGAGAAGAGTGTAGCCCGACAAGCACCGGGGCCCGTAAGGGGAGTTTAAGGTGGGAGATACTGGTTTGGTTGAAGATCAAGGTGAAGCAAGCCAAGGCGGATTGGGAGCTGCAAGAAGCTTGCCCCTAGGGTGGGCTGGGCGTTCAAGATTTTAGAGAGTGGGCTCTCAAGCCTACAAGTTGGATCTTCCGGCTCATCTTAAGGTCCACAAGGTCTTCCACGTAAGTTTATTAAAAGGCACAATCCTAACCCGAGGAGGTTTTGGATACTCCAACCTTGTTGGAAATGACGGAGGAGCAAGTAGAAATAGTGCCGAGTTACTTCTTGATAAGTCATTCAAAGAAGACTAGGAGGTCTCAGTTCCTCAATATTTGGTTAAGTGGAAGCACTTGCAGGTGGAAGATGCGACATGGGTATTGAAGCAAGATTTGGAGAAGCAATACCCGAGTTCATGAAGGAGTTTGATGGGCGTCTCAGGCTTGGTGGCGACCCGACTTGCCGGTGGTTAGCTAGTATGTTGTTAGTTAGCTTTGGGCGCATGCATTCTAGTTAGGAGGGTGCATGTGCGAGAACCTTGGATCGTGTGGCGATGATGGGATATGCCTTTAAGGCATTTCTCTAGGCCACCACGCAAGAAAAGATGCTTGTATGACCATTAGGGTCATGTGAGTGAGGAATGAGGCATGGTGGGCGATGATGGGACATCGATCGGATGATCTCTATGCCACGATGCGGAGAATACGCTTTTACCTGGCGTAGGAGGGTCATGGTGAAGCTTAAGTGATCATCTTGGCGATGATGGGATGGTGAGGCGTTCCCTATTTGAAACCCTAGGGGGCATGATGCCTTTGGGGTGTACTCGATCTGGGGGATCGTGTACAAGGTAGCACTTCGATCATGGGCAATGATGGGAGCATCTTAAATGATCCCTAAGCTCAAATCGAAAGGGCCATGATCTTGGGGCGGGGTAGTAGGACAACCTTGAGCAGTGGTTGGCTCCAAGGAGGAGGTAGGGGTGGTCCCCTAAAACCACAAATTATTAACTAAACTAGCGTAATGTGCTCCTTTTGCGGGCAAGTAGAAGGAGGACTTCAACGAGGAGCGCGTTACGAGAAGATAAGGGGGAGCCATAATTAGATTATGAACCCTAATAACTCTTATAATAGTATTTTGAATTATTATAAGAAATAACGATGTTAAGGCTATATAATTTTGTATAAGTACAAATATGGCCTAAAATTTTGACTTGAACTAATAAAAAACTTGATTGCTAAGCTAAGCTAAAGGTTATGACATGATTGTTGTTTTGCGGGCATAAGGTAGGTTCGTCACCTTAAGCGCAATCTTTGAGGACGACATTGTCTAAGGGGAGAATGTGACGGTCGAGGGGGAATATCGCCATAAATCGTATATTCACGGATCGAAATCACCATACAATCTATCTTCATAGCCTTGTATACCATAGATTGTGGCACTAGGGGGCATGGCTAAGTTATTCTCATAGCTTAGCCAACCATAGGTTAAGCCATTATCCATGTGGCCTTAACCTATTGGGGCACCGCCACACAGGACTCACCCGATTGGTGCCACGTGGCATCCTAGGTGGACCTAACTTATATAGGCATAAACCCTAACCCTAGACCTCTTTCCGGCCCTAGCACCGAGACTCACCTACTTGTTGAAACCCCGTTTGAACATGGGTTCGGTGTGGCATAGGCTGGTACAGCAGCCCAATGAGGTGGGCCCGTTCTTGGAGGAGGAGCGGCTGACTTGTGAGTCGAAGACTATGGGCGCCGGATCTGGAGGAGAGCATCGAGGAAGCAGGTATGTAGGATAGTAGTTGTGATAGCTCATGCGGAATTAGCAATCCAAATGTGCTAGTATTTCGTATCTAGAGTAGAGCCATCCTAGAACCCATATTCAACATCTTGAACCCTAATCAAGGAACCCTAACTATTAGTTAGTTGTATGATTAGGTTAAGATGTTCTTCTTATGATTATTCTCATGATTATGTGATGATGGTTGATCATGTTTGCTCCTCTTATATTGGGCCGGGGGTAGAGACCTAGAGCCATATGTAGTATGCTCCTAGAGTAGATCCCTTAGTTCTGTTAGTTCTGGCTTTGTGCATAGGAGCCCACCAGGGCTATTGAGGCTATGATATGACTCGGCACCCGGATACTTGGGGGCTAGAGGGAAAGTGGAGGGAGGATCCTGGGGTGGGGGGGCTTGGGGGATCCCATAGTGGGGCTAGGCCTATGGTGGGTCACTTAGGTGTGGGCGAGCATGGGTGGACACCTCTGGGGGCAAGGGTGTTGCCACGCCTCTCGAGAGCTGCAAGGGAAGGCTTGGCTCTCGTTTTGGGGGGTGATGTCAGTGCAGAATGTGTGTCGTCCACGATTCTCTAGCCGCCCCGGCACCTCTAGACCACAGGAAGGGGAGATGCAACCCTTCTGCCTCATCCCGGACCGGGGAGATGCAACACGGAGCGGTCTCGATGGGTGATGCCCGGGATTGCGTATCCAGGAAGGCTAGAGTCCTGTCAGAGCCTGATCTAGCCCATCCGCAAAGTATGCCGGGAGGGGGCGGATGGAGTGGTCAACCTAGCCATTGTTCTATGCCCAGCCCTCGTCATCGCCATGACTCGGTGCGCTCTATCTTGAGGCCTAGCCGGTTGGGTCACCCTCCTTACAGTCGAGGTAGGGGTAGGAGCTCTCATTTTATGGTTCATTGATTATCATCTTTGCCTTGGTTTATATGTGATGCACTACCCTTCGGTAGTAGTTGTATATGTTGATGCTAGATTACGACGTGTTATCGCTTCATTTGTTATAGGAGCCCATAGGGGCGGACGAAGACACCTTAAAGTGTTCCCTTCCTTTTAGGGGTCACCTCGAGTCTTGGGATAGATGAAGGGCCCATGCGGTTGTCGAGCGGATGGGGATTTCTGCCCGTCTGGCGGGCCGTAGGGTTTAGCGAGGCGCCACATCTACCTCAAGGAAAACTTGCCCGAATCGATTATACACGCTCCTAAATCGAATGCATTTCAAGAAATAAATGTATCTTGAAGAAATTGAAATCCCTTTCCTTCAAGCGATAATACAAATCCTTCAAGCGATAATACAAATCTGGTTAATAATCTAATTTTTTGTGCGGGGATGATGTATCCCTTTACGCAGAATGGATCGATGTCTTAAAGCACCCAGTTGAAGAAGAAACTATGGAAGAAGATTGGACTCTCGTGCAAGCACTTCGAGTCGACATCGGGTTCAGATTTCAATCCTCTGTTGATGAAGTTTGGGAAAGCTTTTCAGCACATTACAAGCATGCAAAGAAAATTGAAATAAAGGGTTTGTAGGGGTGGATACGTGACAAAGCCAATTAGAAGAAAGGTGAGTGCTGCTGTAAATCTCATAATGAATGAGGTATCTAATTTGAATCCAAAACAGCAAAGTATATTTGCAAGAAGATTATTGCAGGACAAAAGATTGCAATTCCTATTTGAGCCAGTCATTGGAAGGCCTCAAGAGGCTATCGTGAAAACAGTCGGTAAAAGAATTTAAAGGATGGCCTCCAAGATGTCAAACATGCAAATAGCAATGACAAACTTGCTGCAAAGCATTGCATTACTATCTATGGTGGTTGGAGAGGAAGGAGAATTACGAAGACTTGAGCTTGACTAAATTGCTGAAAATACATCCTAGAAATATGAAACTAGCAGTGGAGAGAAGGAAAAGAATGTCACTAGGTGGAACAAATCTGTGGGCATTAGCATGTCAAAATCCAAGAACAAATACTATAGATCAGGCTATGAAGGATATGGTTGCTCAGTTTTGGTTAGATAACTCAAAGGTTTGAACACAACCAATTCAAGATATTGACATTACACAGGTACGACTGTAATTTAGCTGTAATTGCATCTTTTTTTGCAGAATAAAGATGTTTTTTATTTTGTAACACTGATGTAAAGTTGGTAACAGATTTCTTTACTTTTTGAATGTAATGTAGATGCAGTTTGCACTAGTTTGCTGTACATGGAAATGTCAAATTATTTCATGGCAACACGTACATGTATATTTGTTTACATGTATATTTTGGATGTATTATAGATGTAGGCAGTAACTAAGAAGAAATTAGTGTGGAGATGTATTAATTGTCAAGAAATTATGTGACTTCATAGTAAATGAAATAAAATTCATGCCAGAATATACATGTATGTGTGGGAGTTTAGGGTCTTGAATATGTAAAAGATTTGTATGTAATGTAATATAATGTAATGTAATGAGGTGACTAATTTTATTTTACTGTAATTTTACAGGCTGAATTAGTCCAGAATTTTGTGGATCAGTATCCAGAGGTTCAGATTGGGCTTAGGCAATTTGAATACTTAAAACCTTCTTGCATTACAAAGCTAAAGGAAAGAAACACATGTTGTTGCGTGAAACATGAGCAATCAGATTTGTACAAGCAGGCATTTAATTTGATGAGGTCAAGACTCCATGAAAATTGTTCGTGCAATTGTGGTGTGTGCGCAGCTGAAGCTCATGCTGGGATATGTCAAGCCAAGAACATGACATTTGATAATATTAGCACATTTTGGAGAGCTATGGTATGTGACAGAGCAACAGGCAACGAGTGGCATAAGCTACGATGTATCAAATCATATTGTAAAAATTGTGGGAAACAATTAATTGAGTTGTGTCCAACAGAACACAATGAGCAGATTGATCAAACGCTTGATTGGCAAGTCTATGGTTACGTTAATGAGCCCTCGAAGAAAGGAACTTCACGAAGACTAAAGCTAATTGAAAAGAAAGGCAACTCCAGTAATATGTTGGATAACATGTTTGATCATATGTCGAAGTTTGTATATCATAACTGTGACACATTGGCGAGCAAACAATTCAAGGAATCCATAAAGAGTCTTATGGATGATGATACAGTATTATCGAGTTGTTGATTTCTCGAGGAGAATTATACTTTGAAGCCATTCAACGAGATCCAAGCACAACATTGGTACAATGAACAAATCAGCATATTGGTTCACATCACGATGTTCAAGGTACAGGGTAAAATGAGGAAATGTGTGCACTTCTTTATTTCAGATGACAAAATACATGATACTCACTTTGTACAAAAAGCATTCACTATGTATATCTCAATTGGTCGAGAGAAAATGGTGCTGGCCATATGAAATACCACTTAGTTTGGTCGGTGGTGTGCAACCCAATTCAAGTCGAGAAGAGCTTTCTATCATGTGACTAGGTATCATCAACAACATAAGATCGAGAATGCTTGGAATTTCTTTGGCTCGGGACATGGGAAGGGCACACATGGCGGAGAAGGAGCCATAGCCAAACTATGGCTTGAGGCGAGAACAAAGAAAAAAGGATGGGAAAGTGACAAAAAATCAGAACGGCGCATGTGAGGTTCTTGAAAGAAAATTTCTGATGTGGAAAGGGTATTTTGGAAGGTGTCGACATTGACCATTCCCAAAGATATGATGTGCTCCGGTGAAGGGGTGCAATCTCTTCATTGCGTATCATCCATAGATCCAAATGATCCAACAAAGTTAATGTAGAACTCTTTCATGTTTTTGTAAGGCACGCATCAATTTTGATTGGCCCGCTTGTGAGAATGCTTGATCATTGTGGCAGGTGGGAGTTGAGAAAACTAGAGCCTACAAACACGGACAATGTTGAAGAAGATGGGTGCAGGAGGAGGACTTGTGGGCAAATAACGTGGACAATGTGGATGAGACAATGCGAGGTTGAGATTATTTTGCATCATTCACATCCCCGGACAATTATGAAAGGGTCCCTTATTATCTCATCCGGTGCCGTAAATGAAACATGCCCTCGAAGAAGACACCAAGGATGACTATGGAAATGAATTTTATTGTGGTAATGAAGTTATAGCTGGTAATTACTTTGAATTGATTCCTGGTTGCCATCAAAAGTACATGCTTATTCAAGGAAAGAAAGTTCTTGTCCATTCAGAAGTGATAATTGGGGGTGAGATTTCCATTGGAGCGGTCAAACATAAGATTAAAGGTACATCTTATGCATATGGGCCTGACTAACTATTGGCATGAAATGTTGTTTGGGAAATTTCGAGATTGTAGAATCTCTACATATCACGTTAACTTGTTGTTGAAGTAACTTTTCTATGCACTAAGGCATGGACTTGCAAAGTGAATGTGTCGGAATGTATGTTCATGTAATCAGAAAATATTTTTATGTCAAGCATCTTGTCAAAAGTCATGGTCCTTATAAAATGGATCCATGAACCATTAAAACACGAAAATTAATATATTGTTTATATAGTTCCAAGACTGTTATACTTAGTGCAAAATTTGTAAAAAAATCTTTGTAGAAGCGAGAAGGTCTCAAGATTCAAGACTCAAGATTCATCGAGAAGGTCCTGCGGTGTGAGATCAACAATGGTCACATTCGAAAATTGTGAGAAGAGTGTCGAGCAATTTGTTTGGAAGTTGGTGAAATCTACCGAAGCAAGACATATGCTTTCTACATTTGCCATTTATGATAGAGATTGGTAAAGTATGGTTTCAGGGCTATTGAATCTCCAAACCTCAGCCCACACGCACTTTGTTGATTGCTTTTGCATGCACAACTTCCTGTTTAAGTTGAATTAGAATACTTTCTAGTTACGCTTGAGATAATTGGGATTCCTCATCCTCCTTGTCCGGGCTGCTACTCCCATAGCTTCGATCTATGCTTCCAACATTGTTAAGTCTCCCTTTGTGCATCATTGTAGAACATCATAAGCAATTGTTAGATTAGGAACAAAAAACATGTTTAAGAATAGGAGTACCTCGAACTCGTGGATTTGTCTCTCCGTTTGATTTTGTTCAATTGGTTTCCATGTTCGGTATTGATCTCCTCAAGAATCGGGTGCGCCAGGTGAGTTTGCATTTGAATTGGGGATATGGATTGTGATCTAGTCGTTCGATCTCCTCCCGCCATCGGAATCAACCAGTCACAACAGGTAAAAAAGGAATTTTTATCCCTGTCTATTCCCTTCTCCTTGTTTTACGATATGGCTGCATTACCATGCCAATGATTTATTCCTTAACCTGATTGGACATTCGCCAAAATACATCAACATCGTTTTCTCAAAATCTTTCCCCTTGTCCTTTTTTCGACCCAATTGGCCAATGGTTGTTGCTGGCATATATCCCACAAGCCTAGCTCAAATGAAAGGGCTATACTCAATGAGGAATATTCCTTTCAATGTAATAAGGAATATTCCTTGTAACTATGGGTGCACTTAAACAAACTCCTTTGAAGGTAATAAAGAATATTCCTGATAACTAGGCACTAAGAAATATTCCTTGCAATGCAATAAGGAATATTCCTTTCAAGGTAATAAGGAATATTCCTTGTTATCTCTATATTGATCTCATATACATTTTACCAAGGGAACTTTACCAATCTCTTGGTATACAGTTCCCGTTATATCAAACATGTTGGTTAATGAAAGTCAAACATGTAACAAAGGGGGGCGATTCACACTTGTTGACTTTCAAATTGTTGACTCACGCTTTACCAAACACAATATGCATAGGTACACAATATGCCTTAACATAATCCATTCATTTGGCATTTGTTGATTTGGCAATTGTTGATTTGGTAACATGTGGAACATTGAATGCATGTGGGATATTTGAGCTCATTACTAAAAAAAAGGATGGACGAGGGTTACATTTTGAACAGTCATAACACTCTGGCCTGTAACTGAAGATTACAAGCCAGAGAGCCATAACTTTTCATCATCTAATCTCTATCCACACTCTTCAATGAAGCAGCAAAACACTATTTATATGTGCGCACGATTTTTGTGATATATGCATGTGGGATATTGCTAACTTTGTGTTAGGGTTGTGCTAACTGCATACCAAGGAATTGGTCTCACATATTGATATATTGAAATCGTATGCATGCAAACATCCCTTTCCTCTTCTGCCTTATTCCCAAAATCGTATGCATGCAAACATCCCTTTTATTCCCAAAATTATGCCCTGCAGCTTCATTCGTCCTTCTTTTTCTTCCTCGGGTAAGCTTCATTCCGTCCATTCCGTTCGATTCCGTCAATGGCCAGGTTCAAAACTACAGTTCGCAGGAGTACTCCAGATATTGTGCCTGCTCCTTCATCGCTAGCTCGGTCAGAATCTGTGTCCTCATCAGGAGGGCATCCGGTTACAGTGGTGGCCAAGTTCACTCCCCCACAAGTGGAGAAACTTATCACTGAGGCACAAGCTGTTTGTTCAATCCGGGTTCTCGAATGGGTTGATCGAGGTTACCCTGACGAGGAGCATCTTCTGGAAATGAAGATGTATACCATGGAGGACGACCTCCATATAGAGCTGAGGATGGCCCCCCAGCCCTGATTAGTTTTTATATTTGTTTTTTTAATCCCGAGTTTCATTTGTAAAGCTTTTTTATTAATGAGAACTATTTTTTTTGTAAAGCTTTTTGATTAACAGAACTCCTCTTCTCTACAACTATTGTGACTATTTTTTTTGCTTTAACTGTTCTCTTAGTTTCCACTGTTCTTTTAGTTAACTGAACTATTTCTATCCTTTTCTGTACAGATATAAGAAACATGTTTCAACTCAAGTTTAATTTGCAACTCAAGTTTTTGGTATTTAGTTTGCAACTCAAGTTAATGACAGTTTTTGTCATTAATTATAAAATGCAAAGTACAAAGCAGAGTATTTTTCTTTAAATGCATCTTGAAGCATCTGAAGCATCTGCTAAAAATGTTAACCTGCCAACAGGATAATCCACGAAAAAAGTAAGCTAGAACAGTCGATGATCATGTGTGGGAAAAGAAGACAGAGTTAAGGTATGTGTTGAAGGCATCAGTTGATCCAAAGATATAATGGTCAGGGCACCAGTTGTTAGTGTGAAACAGTCGGAATTTGTCCTTGTCCACCAAAAGAATCAACAAGGATCCATAGAAATCAACAAGCAGCTTATGGTTGTAATACATTGATCTATATCTTGTCAACTATGCTTCAGAAAGAATGAAGTTGTTGACTGATAAAAAGAGCCATAAGCAATGGACCTGCGCAACTTCTCTGCAGAAAATAGCAGCCCATAGATCTTTACTTTCTTTTTTATATCTTCTATGACCTCTTCTCATAAGATATGATTCCAAAGATGTCGCAATGTCATTTTGCATAACGTGATCATGAACTTGATTACTGAAAGGGGAGAGGCTGTCAAATTTGCTTCTTCCTTCTCCACGCAGAAAGTTAAGATATTCTAGGATCATCAGAAAGGAATAAGTTAGAATCTACAACATTTAAACCCTAAACCCACAATTTATCAAGCTTTATGCCACATTTCTGAACTTTTATGGAGAGCATCAATTTTAGAATGAACAACTGGAAGATTCAAGGGAATACCATTGTAAATGGCCATTTTCCGTTCCTGGAGGTGAGGTATCCTGGTTCTCTTTAGTCTCTCATCCAGCTCCACATCCGATCGAATTTCCGGGTGATTTGTTGCAATTCCGTAAGGAAAAGGAATCCGAGTGGCCGGATTAAGAGGATGATGAATGCCTCTATGGTCAGAATCCGTAGAAAGGTTATCCCAGAAGGGCACTTCATGAGTAATGGGGTCCATATCAAAAGACAAGGAAGCAGATTATCAAAATTTCCAAAGAGAATGGTGTCTGCATGAATTTCTTGAAAGGACAGCAAATTTTGGAGGATAGAAGATCGTTCCGGAGCCGGAAGATTGGCGAATGCGTGAAGGAATGCTAAATGTTTAGGATTTTTCGGACAATTAGAGACCATTGCAGAAAGTTCAGGGTGAACCAACAAAAGTTGATGCAAAAAATTGAACAACAGAAAGGGGGGGAATGAGAACAGGGGAAAAATACCTTTAGTTAGAACCGAAATTAACCAAGAGAGATCGGATTGCCATTCCCATTGGACTGATCAATTGCAAGGAGAGGAACCCTGATCAATTGGGGGAAATCCCACACCACTGATCAATTGGGGGAAATCCCATCGGAGTGTGGTGGTGGGGGGGTGGTGGTGGTGGAGTGTGGTGGTGGGGGTGGTGGAGTGGTGTGTGGTGGTATGATGTGGTGTGGTGGATTGTGGTGGTGGGGTGTGGTGGTGGTGGTGTGTGGTGTGGTGTGGTGGGTGTGGTGGGGGTGTGGTGGTGGTGGTGGTGTGGTGTTGTGGATTGTGGTGTGATATGGTGTGGTGGAGGGTGGTGGTGGTGGTGGAGTGTAGTGGAGGGGTGTGGTGTGGTACAAGGTCACAAAACATATCACTCGAAACAATCAAGTAACTGTTTTGCTTGACCAAAAATGGTACAAGGCTTCTTTAAATCAGAAATCTTTTTTTTCAACTTTGTTTTTGGAGGTAAGGTATTTTTTGTATTCATAATTATAACTTACATAGTCATAAAGTATACTATCAGTAGTATACTATTCAGCATAGTGTCATTTACACATTCCTTATGATAGGAAATGTTCACAAAAATGTGAACAAAAAATATATAGATATAAGCATGTTACATAGTTCATCTTGCAAAATCAGATACTCAAACTCATGATCAGCTCAAATTCTGTTCTCATAGATATCTTCTACTGTGCATCAATCATAAATCAGAAATCAGAAGTTTCTTTAAATCAGAAATCAGAGGACTGTTGTCTGATACGTTCTTTCGGATTGGCATCACAATGCGTGACCAAAGCATCTATTAGAAATTGTCCGCGATTGTGATGATTCATGAGAGAACCATTTAGATGTAATCTGTGACATCCATAAATAAGGTTAGAAATATTTAAAGGAACATGAGATGCAGTACATACAAGGGAAGGCATACAACTTACTTCCATATCTCTACCAGAGACAAGAGCTTCAACATATTTGTGCATAAATCCCATCACATACAACCCACATGATGTTAAATCGGACTCTTTGTGGCACCTCTACTTCTTTGAATCCGATTAACATTATTTCTCTTCATGAAATCGACGCCTCTAGATACTTGGACCGTCGATAGGGTTAACGTTTGTGGGTGCAGCCTACATATCACAAAATTTAGCAGATCAAAATAGCGAAGAAAAGCAAAGCAACAACTTAAAAGTATTACATACCCTTTGATTGCTTTCTCGTTGATCATTATAACTTTGTAAGAGGATTCAAGGCGTGAATTGAAGTGGTGCAGGTAGGATCTTGGAATCATATGGTGCGAGCGTAAAAACAGCCAGCACAAAATGGTCATTCTCAAGGATAGGTGCAAGGATATGATGGCATTTAGTACCACAATCCCCTTCATCCCTGATTTCACTATTTCAATGATGGTGGGTGATCCTTCAGCTGATTCACCCTTTCTTTTGCTGCTGGTAGCTTCTCTAAACCTTATATTGTTGTAAGCAGGATAAAAAAAGATTTTGCTCTTCCACTCATAAGGCAATGTCTCATGCAAGCACCTGGATTAGATTAAGGTTAACATTAGAGACAAGGAATAGCAACAAATACAGCTCGGTTACAACCAGGTTATTACCTGCCATAAAGATCCACTAAGCGGCTACTCATTTTAGAGTTAGTTGCACATAAAATTGCTATGTCAGATGCAACCACTTTCATTTCCGCCGGCGAACAGTTCTTGAATGGCGTGAATGGCGTGAATTCCATAAGTTTATCCTTGTCATCATTTATGTTGTCAGATCCAAGATGTTAGTGTCAGATTAACAATTGATCCATGACAATAAAGCATAAATTGATACCTTTCAATCTCTGTTTCCAGTGGTTTAACCTGCAAAACGAGTAAAATCTAATAAGCTACTGAAGTATAACTAAGTAAATGTAAGCTAGCAATTACCGTTTTGCAGCGGATGTCCCTGCTCTGGTTTGCACTCTCTTCTTTCCAGCTGTTTTGGCATCAGCTTTGACCATAAATTTAGTAGTTGCCTTGGCTGCAATCTCCAAGGCTTCTTCAACATCATCTAGCTCCATTGAATCCTCGCAAGTCTCTGAAGTAAAGAAAGTGCTTCATTCTAATGTTTTGAAAGCAAGACAAAAAAAGAAACACGTACCTGCCAAAGAACAAGACTTTTCCTCAACTTGAACTTCAACAGCAGCTTCAGGACTGTTTTCAATGTCGTCACCAACATCTTCAGTAATTTTATCTGTAAACACATCAACGTAAGTTTCAAAAAAAAAAAAAAAAAAAAACCCGCCCAAACTAGCTTCAGACAAAAGCCATACTAGCATGAGTATCTACCTCGGTCAATCCCTTGGTAGACTTATCCAGCCATACATGGACTAGGCTAATCCAAGATGGTACTCCACATCCATGGTCCACGATACTTATCAAGGCATACAAAACTAGCCTAATCTTATAAGCCTTGAACAACAAATATGACTCTTTTATAAATTAAAATACCAAAATAATATACTTGATAAAGACATTTTAGTATGTCTTTACAGAACTGTGCATGTTCATACATGTCAAATACATGTTTTAAATTACTTGTTCTCAAGTACATTAGTAATCCACAAACTATGCAGCCTTATCATTCAAACATTAACCCACAAACTATGCGGGGCTTATCATTACAAACCGTGTCCAAATTTTACTTCAACTGAACGCTTTGTATATATGGATAATCCAAAAAGGAAGGATCTCACCAATATGTAGATCTTCCTCAAAGTATAAGAATGATTGTCTATAATCATATCTTCAAGTCACCAATTCTGAAATAATACTTCTAAGAGATGAAGTCTTGGTTACACAGACCAAACCAATTACAAGTTAGCCCACGATAATGGTAAATGTAAAAGCGACTAGCGGGTAAGCAATAAGACTTCATGGCTTTTGCCCTTCACCTAGTTGTATTGTATCCATCTATTTTCAATAAAAATGCTAAACAAAATGTGAATCTTTATGTTAGCATCATCAATCCTTCAAATACTAGTGGATCATGATTTTACATGAGCATCATTAAACAAGCCATAGACTTTGAGCATGCGTTAGTACTCAAATTACAATGCAAATACTCAAAACCTGTTTAGAAATGCTAATTACATACATTTCTTAAAGCTTATAAGTTCATATGCATATGAACTCATCAATTTACAAAAAACCAAATCTAGGTATGCCAAAATACAAAGAAAGTACTTGCTGCCATAAAATTACAGCTCTTAGAAAAAAAATGGCATAACTCTCGTAGGAAGCTCTGTTTTTTCTATTAATTATATGTTTTGAAACTTGGCAACATATGCTCTACCATTTTAAGTAAAAACAGTCTGATTTTTAAAAAATGCTGCATCAAGAATTGATTTCCGGAATCAGACCTAAATGCCCTTACGGCTTTCAAATGAAAGTTTGTGATCAAAAGTTTATTCCTAAGATCTGTAGCCACATAACAAGATGATTTAGGGAACAAAAGGCCACACCTGAGAAGTGTTCTTGATGTGGGCTTTGTCCAAAAAAAACTGGTTTATATCGATCCATAGCGCCTCATCATGCTAAAGCTGCAGCTTTTGCTATGCATCGGCAAGGTTTGTGCCATCGATCATAGTGCTTATGAAATGAAGCGGCAAGAAGGCGCTCTCCTTGTTTGCCGTTGGAGAGAAGAAAGGATGCCACAATGGTGATAACTACCTCCATTATCAGCCATAAAATAGACATGTCTTTTTTATAATATAAATATAAAATTTCAAACCTACATGGTCCATTTTTGCAAATGACATTTGAGTCCCATAAAATATTCTAATTTGTACAATTGAACGTGCTTTCTCTTGTGAAAATGAATGCATGCAACCATTTTCTAAAAGTGAGACACTTGGCAAACATGCCATGCCATCCCATAATTAAAAAGTAAGTGCTTTTCTATAAATTTGACATACCTTGTTCTAAGGTCTCATAAGATCAAACTGATGCGATCTATTAAGCAATAGGGTCAACATAAACAGTACCTAAGATGCCGGCCAAATAAGTCTTAAGCACTCAGTCTTAGGTACTGTTTTTGCTTGTGGCTTGCCCAGTGGTGGAAAAGACTTGGGATATGTAGCATGCTAGTTCTTGAGCAGACTTTTTGTATGAAATCTTCCGGAGTTAACTTAAAGATGTGCAGAAAGCCGATTTCTCAAGATTAGTGTGCCTTAGCCTGAAACGTTGCCTTGCTGTTGTAGTGGACCTTCGATATGTGTGGCTGCTCTACCTTTGCTTATGATTTCCCAGGACTGATTTGAATGGTGGAACAGTTGTTGTTTGGAAAGGAGAATAAGATTTTATGTTGCCCTCTTCCATCCCAGCTGGAAGAAGGTGTGATTTCAGAAAAGAGTATTCTTGAAAGCAGTTTGATTCAGTTAAGTGATCTAAAGAAGGCATTGGTACGGGAGGACCACATGTTCTCACAGCTGCGTGCTAGTTGCAGGACTCCAGCTCAACCAGGAGTGGGGGCTTGAGGCCATGTTAACCACCTAGTGGTTAACATTGTGCATGCACATGTTAGGTGCATGCACATGTTAGGTGTCAGTGGTGGCAGACTGACACTTGGCATGATTAGGTAAACATAAGTGTAGGGATTAGATTTAGTTAGATGTACGGCTCAGATTTGCGGTCTACACTATATTAGACCGGAGCCTCTTCAGATGTACTCAGGTTTGATCTCATATTTGGAGAGCCTCATTTGGCCACGTTCCCCTTCATTCTTTGTACATATTTCTTTGTCTTGTTCTTGTTTCATGATCTTGAGCATGGCTGGCTTGTAGCATCCGGCTAGTCATGGATTTTTTCTTGCAAAGGCGTATGCCAAGAACTCAAAACCCTTTCTTGGCCCGATTATTATCTGGGGTTCGCTCAAGATCATTTCTTTAGCCTTGCCGCTTTTTTGTTGTCTTCTTGCTCTCATGCTTCTCCGTTTTGAAAACGTTTTGTATACTATTCTTCCCCCTTAAATTTTCTTAGTTTGCCCAACCAAGTCCATTCCTGTATTCGCTTGGAGGCTTTTGTTTTTCAAAACAGCTGATGATTCTGCCAGCTGATCAATTTACTCTCGTAAATCTGTTCTCAAGACCCTGTTCTTCAGATGCAGCAAGCCCAGTTCACAGTAAAGGATTGATGGAGTGGTGACAGC
The DNA here is from genome assembly GCA_021234155.1 of Isoetes taiwanensis. Lineage (NCBI taxonomy): Eukaryota > Viridiplantae > Streptophyta > Lycopodiopsida > Isoetales > Isoetaceae > Isoetes > Isoetes taiwanensis. The sequence goes on from JAJEKV010000403.1 coordinate 66,844, forward strand.
ACTCCTCTCTGCAAGATCTTCAGAAAAATCAACAGTTTGCTCCTCTTTTCTCTTCTATTTGCTGAAAAATTGTCAAAATCTCATGATCTTTTTCATTATCCTCTCTGTTTTTCTCTCAGTTTTATCAGATTCGTGTTTTTGCACACCAAAAATATTCTCTATCATTTCTTCTTCAGTTTAATTACAGAGGGCCAGCACTGGGCTAGCCCCCTTTTATCCAGCCCACCATCGGTACCTGCATCATAGTTTTGGTCAGTTCATCTGAAGCCCACAAAGGGATTATTTCGAGCATCACTCAGCTTGGTATCTGCATTAAATGTATCAGGAAAGATAGATAACACTTGTGGGAGTTCAATCTCACTATTGCGTACCATGATTAGGAGACTTTGGCTTCATGGCTTCGATCACCTTGGCATACATCTTATTATCTGTTTGTCCTGCAAGTATCTGCACCATGTAAATCGAGCAGCTCATATCTATTAAGGCTGGCATAATCTATCTCTTCACGCTCTATCTCGTCATGAAAACACAGATTCAGTGCATCACGAAACCTCTTTGCCACCAGGGCTCCAATTTGTTACTTATTTTCAGAGGGCCAGCACCTGGACTAGCCCCCATTCATTTGCTCAAAGATAAGCAGGCTGCAGCCAAGTCTTCAAGCAAGCATCAGGACGGTTTTCTGGTTCATCTGCAAAACAAGCCACTATTTTCATGAGTTCAGAAGCACAAACTTGACAATCTTTGAGGAGTACAGTCTTATGCAACATCCAATCACCGGCTATTCTCTCTATTCATCTCTATCCTGCAGAAGCGGCAGCACCATGCAACCACTGCCCCTGTTTTTTCAAGAAAACTTTATTCGAAAATATCCTGGCCTGTTCCTATCCATGGTCGATCCAAATCCGGCACCATATTTTTTCAAACTCGTAGGGTTTGCTTCTATTACTTATTTTCAAGAGGGCCAGCCTTTCGGCTAGCCCCCATCCTCTGCTACGCCTCCATACACAGCCACATTATCTTCAAAAAGATCTTCTCGTGCGTTATTGGGTTATTACGCGACATACAAGATAAGTCGGCCGGTTTAAGGTCAAAGATGTAAGCAGAGACGAAGCACATCTAAGCTCAAATCCAGTTACGAATGGGTATCCGGTTGCCATTCAGTATCGATTCACACCCACCGCCTTCTAATTCCAGAAGAACTGGACTTTCAGCACGTTTCTATTGCAGCGGCACCATATCCGGCCATTTCTATCTACAGCAAGTCTGCCTTCATCTGATACAGCGCCATCTTTGGGCAGAGCATTGATTAGGGTTATTTTGCAGCCCAACGGCTCAGATTTGACTGTTCCTTTTTGCACTTTTAGGGTATCCTATATTCCTGCCGTGCCCTAGTCACGTGTTGGGAAACCACGCTCAAACTTTGACCCACGCTCAATTTTGTACCCACGGGTCACGCTCCACGCCACGGGCAATATATATTTTGCTGGCTGATAACCGCGCACGCCCACGGGCCACGCCCACGCTCAGTCCACGCTCCACCCACGCTTTGTGCTCCAAATCCACGCTTTGCAACATATTGTCACGCCAAGTCCACGCTTGCTCACGCTCCTAGCTCCAGATCCACGCTCTTCAAAAATATTGCCACCCATAGTCATGCTCTTCTATGGCTGATCACGGGGGATGCTTTCCTCGTGCTTATGTTTTTAAGACCCCCTATCATAATTGTTTTTAAGTGAATTATTGGGCAATATTTGTTAAAATGGACTTTCCCATAATATAAGGGGATAGTCTTCATGTTTTTTGGCCCAAAGTTCCTATGATCCATGTTCTGCATCGACATTCCTTCGGATCCTCTTCGTCATCAATGCCTTTATAAAGATCTTTTACGGCGACACAACCCAACCATTACCATCATTTTTACCCCTAATTTTTGGCACCATGTTGTAATTGTCGGACTTGTCTTATAAAAGTCTGTACATATTTTTGTGCTAAAAACTTTTAGGGGGAGGCAGTGTTAACCACCTAGTGGTTAACATTGTGCATGCACATGTTAGGTGCATGCACATGTTAGGTGTCAGTGGTGGCAGACTGACACTTGGCATGATTAGGTAAACATAAGTGTAGGGATTAGATTTAGTTAGATGTACGGCTCAGATTTGCGGTCTACACTATATTAGACCGGAGCCTCTTCAGATGTACTCAGGTTTGATCTCATATTTGGAGAGCCTCATTTGGCCACGTTCCCCTTCATTCTTTGTACATATTTCTTTGTCTTGTTCTTGTTTCATGATCTTGAGCATGGCTGGCTTGTAGCATCCGGCAGTCATGGACTGCTGCTGCAAGACGTATGCCAAGAACTCAAAACTAACAGGCCATTTCTAGTTTCGCTAAGAGCACAATAGAGACGGAACCCAGGGAAGCAATCAGGTGAGTATAGTGGCTTGTGGACCACCCTGGATGGGATAGGCATGGCTGTTTACATCTGAAGAAGATAGTGAGAGTAGGAGCTCGTAGTACAAGTAATTGGAAATGTGCTCTGATTCTCCTAGTAGTACTGAGCTGTAGGCAGGTTTAATGTCGAGTTAACGCGAGGGATGAAACTTCCACTACTCTGGCCTAGTTTGCTTGCATTTTCGCTGAGAGGAGCTTGAAGGGGTATCGTCTTTGGGCAACATAAGATCACTTTTGTGGGGCAGATTGTCATAAGGGGTACCTTCCCTGATTTTCACACTTGGGTTTGCCATTGGGCTGACACGGTTAGGCTATCTGGCTATTATAGAGCCTGAATAAATGTAATTTTTACATATTATTAATAAAAATAAAAATACCTTGCCATCAAAAAAAAAAAAGGGTCAACATACAATGTTTTCAAATAGTAGTATCTATGTATTCCAATATTATTCCCAAACATAAGAGAAATAAGAAAAGAATAACATTTTGGAGCCAAACGTGCACAACAAGTTTTGAAAATGTGCAGAACATGTTTTGAAAATATGGCACATGCTCCACCACGTACCTGCTTGACCATGCATAGCATGCATGTAGCCATCTTGGAATATCATTTAATCACAAAAAAAAAAAAAAAACTCTCTGAAAAGGAGAGAGAATTACTTTCTGGGCTTTCAGCTTGTTGCTGCAATAATAGCAGCTCGGCTTCAACAACTGGGATCTCTTTTGGGAAAACAATCTCTGCTGCAAAATATTGAACATTAGTGAACTCTAACTACAACAGATGCAATCTTAATGTAATCAGAATGCAATCACCCTACCTTCCACAATTTCTGAAGTTTTATCCAAGTACCCCTCGGTCTCCAAATCCTGCATTGATTGCTTATGAGTTGTTGTAATTCTCAAAGGTGATGTAGATGTGGATGGACTTTCGACATCGATAGCAGCGTTAAGCATCTTTCGTGCTGTGTTCAAAGAATTGGGATGTCTGAGAATGGTAAATGCAACCCCTTCCCAACAACATCCTTCTTTTCACCTACAACATAAGATTTTGCTATATTCAGAATTTAAGCATAGTGCACGTAACATGAATTGTTTAGTTTACCTGCAGTTTTACTTCTTGCTATCTTGATACTACCCATATCTGCATTGACACAATTGGTATCATAAGCAAATAAGAAATGTAAACACTTGATTCAAATTCAAGGGGAGATGTAGAGTAGATAGAGGCAAAATCTGAAGAAAAAACAATCAGATGCAAATCAAAATAGAACAAATGTTAATTACATGCAAGTAGATTTTTACTACAGGCAAACTTTCTGCCGATAATGTAACGACAAAATAGAAGTACATTAGTGTGCATAGCTATCAGAATGTAAAGGAAAACTAAATACTAAATTCAGATGCATTTCAGAACATATGTAAAATGTAAAGAACAAAATATTTTATCAATACACCCTATCAAATACATCATTCAGCATTGAATGTAAAGGAAAGTCAAATACTAAATTCATATGCATTTCGATCACATGTAAATGCAAATCTGATCATATGCAATACACCCTATTAATACACCTTGTAAAGGAATTCGAGAAAAGCACTTCATGGCACATGTAAATGTAAAGAATGAAGCAAAATACATTTCCTCTTTACAGTAAAGACAAAACCACGCCAAATTAAATGCTAATACAGTTATGTACATGATGAAAACTAACTACATCTAAGTACACTCAAACTAGTTATGTAATGAAAATAGAAATATATGTACCTTCAGAAGGGATTCCTAAGCAGTGCCGCAGGTCCTCGGACCATGAACAATCATGTACACATGTATTCGATCGTTGAAACCCCGTCAGATACAAGACAAAATAGACAATATGTATGACCACAAATTGGAGATATTACCATGGTCGAAGTCAAGGCAATCATTGTAGCTCGGGCCGCAAGTATTGGTAATATGTGAGAATGAAGCTCCCGCCTTCTTTGAGTATGGGAGGGCTGGAGGCCTATCGAAGTCCGATCTTTCCAAATGCTTAGTCATCTCCTTTATTCTATTCTCACGGTTGGAATTAACTTCCATATCCTTGCTGATTTTTTCAATGGCAAAGCTTCTAATTCTTGCAAATCAGCCTTTAAACAATCAATGGGAATCATTAGAGCATCTAAGTCGGGTAATATAACTTGATTTCTCCTCCTCTAAATGGGATGCCAAAGCCATTTGCACATCAGTTGGCTTCCCGCTTGCTTTTAAACCTACCATAATGTTGAACTGCTCACATATTTTTGCATCTTTATTCTGCACAAAGTCTTGTCAAGAAGCTCTTATCACTCTCATGCTTCAACAGTTCAATTTCCATTGTTTTCCTTTTCTCTTTTAAAGTCTGTATTTCATCAAGCATGGAGGCAGAATCTAATGCTCTTCTTTCCCTCCACCTTTTCATCATTTCCAACTGCTGCCCCAATTCTACCTGAGGCATACATTTAATAGCTTTAACATTGCAAGACTTTACTGTAGCTAATTATGTCAGGTCAGATTCTTTTTGAGAGCCTTTTGAATGAAGACTTGCACTTGCTTTCACCTCATCCCAATCAATGCTTACTCATTTGTAATGAAGTGCATATGCTCGAGCAAAATACAATGGAATGTGATGATTTGCAATGTCCTTCCTACAAAAAACGTGCTCATACACAGAAAAAAAATTTGACATCCAAATAGGCTTAATCCTGCACTCTTGATAACCCCTAACAGCAGGGGCTTCAGAATCCCAAACATCCTGCACTATTTGCACTAGCCCTGGAAACATGCTATCAAAATAGTTGTTCTAAGCCTCGATGCTTAGCTTGTCAAACTCGGGCAAGAAGACCTCCCGATCCAAGAAGACCCACTCTTGAGTTTTGGTGGCGATTCTAGTGGGAGATCTTGGCATGGGCTTCTGAGTTTGTTGCGAGGAGATTTCCTTGGAGATGTCTTTGTTCCAAGCTGCTTCGTCATGATCTCTTCCCTGGTGCTTCAGCTCTCTGAAAATGCAAGCTTTTGGCTATGGAGGTCCTGATCTTGGCTATGGAGGTTCGAATATGGATGTCAAGCTTTTCGGCTATGGAGGTTCGAGCGGGAGGGAGGTTGAACAGAGAGCGGGAGGAGAGTTCAAAATTATTTGCCCTATTAATGATTCATTCCAAGAATAATAATTTCTGGGGGGTAGGGATTTCCTTACATTTTGAATTTGTAAATGTAAAATACTGGCACTTTTTTTGCCCACCCTTTCATGCTTCTGCTGGTCAGAGAAAGTTTGCTGCAACCGCCTTCTCAGGTTGTCTAGAGTGAGCTTTTCCTGGATGTGAACTTGATTGCCGTAAGTTTTGAGCCATCGATACTCTTAGCTGAATGTATCTACTAGTCCATCCAGTCAAATTGAGTAGTTGGCATAGGAATTCTATTTTAGATCTGTTCAAACTCATTCATAAAATCAGCATGATCTAAGAGAGTTGTATTGAGCTTGAAAACGAATTCTTCTTGGTAATGGAATTACTCTTAATCTCCAAAAACTGAGGGAAATGGTAAGATAACATAAAGCCATTAAGATTCGAGACTACCACTGAAATTCCAAAGATTCTCAGTCAAATAAAATTCTATCATGAAGATAATGAATAGGATCATCGAGCCTTTGATTGAACCAACTATAAATATGAGGCTGAGTCCTAGCTAATTTAAGATTATAACTAGACATCAAATGAGACTAGGAATTATACTCTTGGTTGGACAGAGGCCTAAAATTGGTGCTCTTCATATAATCATAAGTGACCATATTAAAGTCCCCAGCCATCACACAATTATTTAAACTAAATCTGATAGTATGCCAAAAAAGAAATCTATCACCTGGCTGGTTGAAGGCATGAATGTTGTCAAAGGCAATTCTGATATTACCAACATCTCCATGAAGAATTTGTCATCTACCTCCATTGTCATGTATCATCTGAATATTGGACAGATTTAAATTGTCCCTCCAAGCAATTAAGGTACCTGCAGAAGTATTGTTTGCTTTGATGGCCCAAAGCCTAAATTTTGAAGAAAGACCATTAGATAGCAACCTTTCAAATTCATCATCATAAATTTTGTGTTCTTGAAAAAAAAAATATCAAAAGCTATGGAAGAAAGATAGACATCGAGCCAGTCATGTTTTGCATTGGAGTTGATACTTGAAGATTCCAAGAAAGGCATCTGAAGTTAATATCCATAAAAGAGAGCTTTTTTATAGACCCTGGAACTCATCATACTCAATATACTTAGGGACAAAATTGTTGGATAAGTCATTCTCATAATTGAAGTTGTCCCAGAACTCTTCCTCATTGTGACTATATTCCATAATGATATTGTCGGGCTAGTCATCCTTATTTTCGATAATCTCAACTTCGACCTGGTCATCCCTATCTTTTACAATCTTAACTCTGCCCATCTTGAAGGGTTCAACAATCATAGGCCAGGAGTGCTGATCTGGATTAGGGATATCATTATGATTTACATGAGCATAGCTGGATTCCCCAATCACTTTAGCCTTATCATTCTTATCAATTCTGATCCCACTATTACTTTTGGGCATGGTAGTCATTCCCAATATTAGGATGAACTTCAATTTTTTCTTTATCTTTGGGCTTGCTAGTAGGAGTCTTGGAGTAAGCTGACGTCTAAAAAGGTGTCAGAGTCAATTTTGATGCCAATATGTTTTTCCCCAACTGAGTCAATTTCCTTAATAATATAGAAAGAAGGAAAATCTGTTTGGGGAATGGATAACCTCCCCTAAGCAATTAACAATGGCCCTCAAGTGAGTATAATGTCTCTATGGTGGCTGTCCCTGCACAGAATTTGAAAAGTTTTAGCCTCTAACTTAAGAATGGAGAGAATGGGGATATTAATCACTTTACTCAAACAATTCTTAACGTCCACTAAACTAGAGCAAGTCAGAAGAAAGTGAATAAGAACACCATTGTTAGCATATTTTATCCCTACAGCTTTGTCCTTAATAGCAAAAAGATCAACCATGGACCCCTTATTTTATTATTTAAATTATTTTTTAGTCATTTTTTTCCATGGGATCCAGTCGTTATACATAAAAGAATTTAAAAGAGCATTTTTGACAGAGGTAATACCATTGATCTTGTCATACTTGCCCATGATCAGGATCTTGAACCGCAACGGAGTCCGAGATTTTGGCCGCAGTTCTATCAATATTTAAGTTCATCAACCGGGAACAATTTGAGCAGGGGCACTTGCTTAATTCTCGAGGGTTGAAACATGCATTTGAGTCACAGATAATGTAGTTTTTAGTCAGTTCCAACTTGTGAAGAGTAGTTTCGTGCTTCACTTCGGTCCCTTTGAGTTTCTGTGTCGTAATGAGAGAGACATTATCTTTTTTGAATTTCTCTTTGAACTTAACAATTTTATGGTCATCAGCTCCCTCCCAAACCCAGACCAGCCTAAATGACGCTTTATATTTCCATTCCAAAAAGCTTGAGATAGAAATGAAGCGGCAAGGCGGCAACCTGTGCGGCTCGGACGGCAAGAAGAAAGAGGACCGCCCCTCTTTCTCTTCTATCTATCTATCTATCTATCTATCTATCTAATCCGGCATTATTGCACCATCCATAATCGAATCCCTTTTCTCTGGTGCTAGCCAGGGTTTGCTCCCTTGGATACAAAACCTGTTTCTTCATCAGAGGCTGTTGATTTCGTGATTCTTGGGCTGCTTTAAGGCGAACTCCCTAGTTCTCACAAGATAAAACCACTAACGTGGTATTTTGTTCTAATGCTTCAGGTAAGAATGCTGATCTTCTACAAGCATAGTGGAGATTTACAAGTTAGCAATAAAGTTGCATTTAATTAAAGTGGATCAGATCTTGACGTTTGGGTCCATTTGACATCATACACCAAGAACTGGGCCATTTATTCTCCTCATAAATATTACAAGCCACGAGTTGAGAAAGTTTTCAAGCTTCTCAATTTTATCTACCCTCATACATTGCTATAGCGTGGAGGTTGCTCATGGCTTTGTCCATCTCCCTTTTGGGGATCTTGTGGGTCTTGTCCTTTGAAATGTGACAAGTTGGATATGATCATACCACACACTCCACCAATTCCCTCCTTTGAAGCCCTATAAATACCCTTTTGTGTGTTGTGTCTTTCACACCTTTGACCTGCCCCCTCCTCGACTTGGGCACTAGCTCTAAGGCGTCTGCCAGCAGCTCCAGCGATGCCATAATTCTCATGCCTCACCATAGCCACTCACCTTATAATCCCCCCCCCCCCCAATATGCTTTACTAGCTATAGTCTTTTTATTCGTCAGTCAAAATGTCTTAGGAACTATAGCGGTATGTTCTCTTTGGATGGATGATCTAGATTTATGATCTTACTTTTAAAGCTCTATCAAAGCATCTCATGGAAAGGATCTCGTAGTTAGAACCTTGGTTGCAGGATTAGCATGCATCTGTTAGTATGCTCCTAGTTCTAGATGCGTTGAACCTAATTTGGCTCCCAAGTCAAGCCCGCGCGTGATCTTCATGGACCAATTCGGGGATTGCCACAAGCTGTCTAGAAGCGCCATGCAAGAATCTAGTCCAACTAGCACCAACATGCTCCATTTGCTTAGTTGGGAATGTCCAAAAGTACGGACCAAGATTGGCTTGGAGTTTATAATCCAGATTTGCGCACTCAGTTCCTAGGTTGAATCGTGTCCGGCAGGTCCATAAAGCTATTTGAACCTATGGATACCAAAGGATCCCTAGACTTTATGCACAGTTGGATGGCCGAGGTGTATGCCTTGGCGAGGCTTGTATTATTGGAGATAGTTCTATGCGCACTGTGGTCGTCAAACTCTAAATCTCGCCTCTGGTGTCCATGGTTGATGCTATCCTCACATGGCTTGGGAGAGGGCTAGACGGAAGTGGAACCCTAGCCTTATTGCATCTAACTGGGCAACAAGTCAGTATGTATTCTTGTCATAGAAAAGGCGACGAGCCTCAGTATCCAAACTCCTTCGTAGGAAGTATCTAACAGTAAGCTAGAACGTGCATTGGCATACTCTGAAGGTAAGATGGTTTAACCTCTTCTCTATCTAGCTTAAGTGTGTTTCCTTCGGTATTGGCAGGGCTCGATTGCATATTCTTCTACCTACATATAGTTCATCTCATTTGAGCCGGGTGTATTTCATCAATACCCTTGACTAATGAAACATACAAAGTAATTGCAAAGAGTTTTATATTGTGAGATTGAAGAAGATCCTGATTGTTAAGGTTAGTGCAATTCAACTTGCTTTTCTTCCTACTACATGAAATATTTTGATAATTCCTTGGGAGCCAATGAGGAACTACACTGGAATAGACTCTCTAATTGCAAGTGTGTGCTGCTTAAACTTGATTATAGAAGGGCTTTTGATTAAAAACATGTCTATAGGGCATGACACGTGGGTTTCCAAAATAACTTAAATCAATAAGGTTCATGGCATAAATGAGCTTGCATCCTCTGCAGTGCTTGTTATTGGTGCACCTTCTCAAATGTTTTCATGTGCTACAGGGGTGAGACATAGGCGCCCCCTTGCCCCATATTTATTTCTAACAGTTACAGAGATGCGAATGAAGGTTTGAAACTACATGATAATCTAAGTGATTTTGCATCATGCTCTTTTGTCTTTTTGAAGGACATTGATGCCATTTTGCAGAAGTTTTCTTAATGTTATGCCAGTTCTTGATCATGCTATAGGAGTGGTTTTAAATAGAGATAGATGGTTGATAATTTCTGAAACATGTAAACAAGACATTAGTGGAATGAAAGTGTTGGATAAGAGTGAAGCAAATAAGCTTTTGAGTCTTCTTTTAGATTTGAAAATGAACCTTCAAGGTTTATGGGTTCCATTGGTTACATAGTAAAGAAAAAATTAATTGCTCATACGTCCACTAACCTTAACACTGACTGGAAAAGTGGAAATTATAAATTCTATTATTTGCATGTTTTTGGCTCCCTCTGCAATGGTAGAAACAAATCTTTATATGGAAATTTTGAAAGGCTATAAGAAAGTTTATGGCAATGATTTCACAAAGTTGGTTGGCCCAATCCTCGAAGGCAATAAAACAGTTGGATGGTTTAAGCTTCAAATACTATATAAACAGGCTAAAGGTCTAACAGCAAAAGTGGCATGGAGAGCTCTTAAAGGTGGTACCTCCCTCACTGGAATGAGCAAGCCACTTGGTTCTCCAGACGGGATGTACAGGAACAAAGGGGTGCATACATGTGCATAACAATGAGGATCACAATCGCCTGAAACAGTATCTGGACGCATGTTTTCAAAGTAAGCTTTGGGTGTACGTTGCTTTGGAGTTAGTAAAAATGTTCGACTACAAAAATCAGATTAATCTCGACACTTGTCGAGGGTCCACTGCAGTACCTATTATCAATGATAAAGCATAAAGCAATTGCTTCCATTCGCACAGGAGCACACCAATTCAGAATTGAGACAAGCAGATGGGCTTGGGAAGAGCGAGAACGGAGGGTTTGTCAGTGCTGCCAGTTAAGAGTCATTGAAAATGAGGACTATACCCTTCAACATTGCCCAACATTTGCATCTACCTGGATATGCTATGAAGGGTTGGTTCCATCTAAACCCACCGTTACATGTAATGATGAAGACACATGCAGTAGGAGCACTGGCATCTTACATCTAGGAGATATTGGACATATTGGCTCGACTATGCCCTTGATCATCACATAGCCATGTACAAATGTAAAGTTTGTCAGCAAGCATATTCTTGCTAAGATTTTTCCGTTGAAAAATCCTTCGGGACGAGGGTTTTTTAATCTTGGACAGTAATAGACTGATGTCCTTTGTTTCTTTGTTTGAGTCCCATAGGGCACTTGGTCTCTATGGATAATAAAATCCAATTCCATTCGACTCAATTCTTAAATTATTTAGATATTGGATTTTCAAATCTAAGCCTATGGGTAGCAAAGTGCTTGCAATTGATTCTGTATTTTGTCAATTTGATCTTGGATCCAACACATCTGAAATTCTACGGAGAATATTTAGATCAAAGAAGAGCTAGCTCCCTGCTTCAAAGCCGATTCTATTGAATATATTTTGGCATTATAATATTATATCTAGACTAGATAAAAATATTCCCTTGCTCTAATTCACCTCAAGGAATATCTGGAATGGACTAATTCGGGACCTACCACCATTCAAACTCTACAAAGATAATAGTGGCCTGAAGTGGAAATTAGAACTAAGGGTTCTGATTTAGAGAAAAGGACCTACCAAAACTTGATGCAGGGACTTAAAGGTAGAACGTGAACTGAAGGCAAGCCTTAACTAGAACTTCTCTGATGACCAAATGATCCCAATAATGAGAGTTGGATGGAAGCTTTATTGTGCTAGCTTTTCAGATGTCTTACTAAATAAGAGTCTATCCTGCAATTAGAAAGAGAACACAAATCTCTCAAATCTATGCCCATGCACTATGCGGGCATGGAGACTAATGCTCACATTTTCCAATGCCAAGACTTGGATTGGAGGATGTGTGCATTCTAGGATATTTAGACCAAGACATATGGACCACTCAAAACCCCTTCACTGATTGGAATAAAATCAGTAATTTGGCATAAAGCATGCTTTTAAAACACGCCACCTTGAAACGACAATAGGATCTGGATTATGATAGAGCGTGGGATGGAGCTCGATCATATCAAGGCCTATTCCAATTCTTTGTGCCAACTTTGAGTGATGTTAATGGACTATTTCATAATGCCTAATTGGCCTATTCCATTTTTGTGCTAATAATGAAATTGTGCCAACTTTGAGTGATGTTAATGGACTATTTCATAATGCCTAATTGGCCTATTCCATTTTTGTGCTAATAATGAAAATGTCCTTTGATGAGGACAACCGGCAGGAATTGATGAAGCTAAAAAGAGCTACGGTTGCTTCCAAAGCCTCAAAGAATTTTTAACCATTTGATTAGCCTTGACTGCTTTCGTCCCTCTCCAGGCTAGAGGAGTCATGAAGATATAACCATGGATTACCTCTTTGCAATAATGGCCAGCCAGCAAACTTTTCTGTTCCTTTTCTGTTAAGCTCTTGATTTTCTTCCAACTTCTTTTGAACCTGGTTATAAGCACATTGATAAGATTATAACTTAACTATGACTTATTGAAGTAAAGAAAAAAAACATATGACGCAATCTGGCTGCTGATCGCTTGTATTAGTGCTGTGCTGACACCTGCGTGATATCCTCATTTGCCCTTCCAACTTCACCTACAGTGACCCTTACAGTGACCCTTACGGTGTCTGTTAATATTTCCCTAGCTAGCCTTTCTACTTTGCGTGGCATTGTTGCCGAGAAAAGCAGCGTTTGACGATCAGGCCGGACAATTGATCTAATCTGTGGCTCAAAGCCTAAGTCAAACATACGATCTGCTTCATCAAGAACAAGGTAAGTGGCCCTTAGCATGGTCAAAGCTTTCATTTTTAGCATATCAATAAGCCTCCCTGGAGTAGCAACCACAATCTCACATACTGATTTTAGTTCCTTGAACTGTTCAAACTTGGACATTCCGCCATAAATGCCAGAAACTCGAATACCATAATATTTTGCAAACTTTTTTGTTTCAGTATAAATTTGTTGAGCCAACTCCCGAGTAGGAGCACAGATAACACCAACTGGGCCCTCCCCTTTTCCAAGTTCAGCTTGATCCATTATATGCACAAGCATTGGCAAGACAAAAGCAGCCGTTTTTCCAGATCCTGTCTTTGCTATTCCAATAACATCTCTACCAGATAAAACAATTGGAAGTGCTTGAGACTGAATAGGAGTTGGCTTCTCATAACCTTGTTTGTTTATTGCAGTCATCAACTGTTGGTCAAAGCCCAAGTCCTCAAATTCCTTAATAGGGCGTGGAACATCAAATCCCGATACTTTGATCGACAAGGATTGTCTATATGCAGTAACTTCTTCCTCAGTCATACCTAAATTCAACTTCCAAAATTGTGTTAGTTAGTTTAACAAAAACTTCCACAATTCAAATCATATTATGAAGCCACCTAAACAAAGACATATGTAAATAGAGAGAGATTAAGAGCAGCTTACTAGTAATAGAAGTAGATTCCTTGTAGAAATCCTTATTAAAAGGTTCATAATCAATTTGACCATGATCCAAAGCTGGAATAGGCTCAATCTTTTTGCGGTCTACTGTAATAATTAGATTATCATAATCTACTTGCCCGGCATCCACTGCTTTTGCAGTATCATAAACCTCTTCATCAGAATCATAGCCAGCATGCAAAGCTTCGGCTGCCAAAGAAAGCCCAACATCTTTACGGGCACTCAAAAAACTCTCCATTGGATCATCTTCTTCCTCCTGAAGGATGTCCTGCCTCTTCTTAGTAACTGCAAGGGCCTTGTTCACTTGAAGACTGCAAGGGCCTTGTTCACTTCAAGTGAACAAGGCCCTTGCAGTTACTAAGAAGAGGCAGGACATTCTAGAAGGAAGATAAAAAAAGGACATTCATAGAAAACAGCAGCAAGGCAAATAAAAGAGAAGGCAAATACCTGCTGCTCCTCACAAAATCTGTTATGCAGTTGCAGTAGAAGGTCGGCTAACAGCTGCAGAATGTTTGAGATGAGCAGAAAATGAACGAAGATGAGCAAACAGCAGAGAAGTAGAAGAAAAACAATTCTATAATTCTGAAAATGAAATGCCATACTTAAAGGCTTCATAACTTGCCTATTTTCAAGACAGACATTCCTCAAATGGAGATGGAAGCCTAGTGCAGCTACAAAGCATTTTGTTTTATGCTCTACCAGGAGTCTTTTGGCCATGGTTGTTGACAAATGTGCAAGCCATGAACTCTGAAACCACCAAGGGATACTATAATCTGCTAAGAAAATATAAAATGTATCTACTGGTCTAATGCTATATATCTGTAACAAATCGCGAAACAAAACCTGCAATCATATGAAAAAGGAAATGCTCGGAAACATATAAAATGAAATCAAAGAAACCTTCTAGAATTGATGTTGCATTTGCAAGTACAGATTGCTTCTAAGAGAGCACAATAAGAAAGTGCAGCAAAACACGTTTCAAGCTTGCTTCATGGCAAAACAATTGAAACGTACTGGAATGAGTACCTGGAAGTAACAGACCTTACCTTGCGAAAATGAAGCGAGATGGAGTGAGTAGCGCTGCTGCAGCCAGCCGAATCGAAGCAGGTCGATGCATTCAGGCGGCCGTTTGCACCAGAGCCGCCAAGAACACACGGACGAAAAAAAAAACAGAGGGAAAAATTGGTCTAAAAAATGTCGACCCAAAATAATACGTGATTTAACGTTATTTTTTGAGATAACGAATAACGCGTTATCCCCAAATTGATAACGCGTTATCTTCTAACAAACAGGAAGGCTTCCCGATGCAGTGGACCAATAGCAGAGTTGTTCCCATCTATAAGGCAGGTGACCCGCACTGCCCAGCCAATTACCGAACAATCATGGTCAGTTCGGTGTTTGCAAAATTGCTTGCTGGGATTCTCGAGCAACAGGTTATTGGTGAGGAAAGGCGTGAGAGATCTGAGCCCTCACCCGAGGCGGGATTCAGACCCGGAACACTCAACCATTGACCACATCTTCACATTGCGAGCTCACGGTTGAAGGCAATGAGGAACCGCCGTCGGGATCTATATTGTTGCTTAAGTGGATTTTGCAAAGGCATTTGACACGGTGCCTCGGAAAAAAAACTATGGGCAAGATTGCGGATATTTGGGGTTCGGTAGATTTGCGAGGAATGCGATTAATGCGAGCTTTATGAAAGATGCTCGGGTCGGTTGCGACCGACACAAGCAAACCATTTGATAGTAGTAGTATCGGGGTTCGCCCGGGGATGCCCTCTCTCCCCAACATTGTTTGGGCTTTACATTGATCAATTGGAGTCGGGCTTGGCGATAATGGGGGCGGGGCTCACCTTCTCTACCGGATCATCAAGCGGTTAATATATCGATGATGTGGACCTCTAGCTTACACACCAGCGGACATGCAGCGACATCTCGATGCCTGGACACATTTTGTCAAGCGGTGATATGCTTGGCGTCAACTTGGCCAAGACTAAGGTGGTTTTCATATCATCTTCACGGTACCGAGGATCCCCTCCTTCCGTTACCGAGGGCAGAATGTGGAAGTAGCATCCACATACAAATGTTGGGAGTGGAGTTTAGTCTACTATACCTTTGGGACACATCTATCTGGCTACGAAGTTACGGTGGTGGAAAGCACTATATGCAATGCAAAACAATAGTCATAGCTGAGTTGTATGATTGGACCCATCCAGTCACACCTGCTCAAAGTCTTAGTGGAGCTTATCCTTTTATACGGGGGTTGAAGTATGGGGCTCCGGTGGTATCTCTCGCTACTTGGAATGACTTGGAGCAGAGAAAGCTTCTTGGTACGAGCACTAGGGGTGAAGTCCACGGTCCCATATCAAATTCTCTGCTAGAAACGGGATTCTTGCCTCTTGAGAGGGCCCTTGATCGCCACATTGTCTATTTTCGAGGAAGGTGGTCAACATGGGCCGATGCTCGTCTCCCAAAACTAGCTTATATCATGGCAATGGGGCCTAGCGCCTCAAGGCCTCTTTGGAGGAAAAGAGAGCTCAATGGATGGCTAGATAGAATGTGCGAGAGCAAGGTGCATACATGTGCAAGCAGAGGCGATCGCCATAACTTGAAGCAATATCTTGGCGCTTGCTTCATCGGCAAAAGCTTTGGGATGCAGTGCCCTTGAGCAGTCAAAACACACTACCGGCGCCACATAAATCCCACATTGGGCAGGCCCACAATGCTACCTCGGGCACCCACTTGTCCATGAAAAGACGCTTGAGACTCATTGCCTCCATTCGCCATACGGGGCACATCATCTTGAATTGAGACAGGCGAGATGGATTGGTGAGCCACGTCGGGGCGGTGCTCTGTCAATCTTTGCCAAATGGGAGTCATTGAGGATGAATCTCATACCCTTCAAAGTTGCCCAAACATATGATCAAATCCGGGGCGCTTATCTTTGAGTTGGTCGCCTCGCCGGCCGCTACATGTGACATTGAGCACGGCATCCGTGATGCGGATGCTAGGATCATACAACCCGAGGAGGTCATAGACATGCGAGATCGGCTATGTCCACCGGTGCGACTTGACATGTACATACACATTTATTTCATGATGATGTATACTTATGCGGTTTGACAACATTCTTATTGCATACGGTTTTTCCCTCGAAAACCCTTGGGGAGGGGTTTTTAACGGGACAATAATAAGTTTGTCGCTCCCTACGGGTCCCATAGGCGATTGGTCTCGATGGGCGATAAAAAACTATTCTATTCTAACCATCCTCATGAATCCATTCCATAAAGGCATCCAATGGATCAACTTCCTCAGCACTATTATAACCCTGCCCTATTGCCCCATGTTCACCAGCATCCTCATCGTCGTTTGATAGAGCTATGGGATTATCATTCACTGTCAAGAAATCTTCTTCAATTGAATCAACATATCTGTTTTCAATTTCTTGTATTCGTAGCTCTTCCAAAGTTCTCTGTCTGTTCTCAATCACTGCTTCTGTGGAGCGAGCTCTTCTGGGACCCATTGAATCTTCGGCTAAAGAAGAGGATCGAAATGGCACGGAATGGTGCAAAGGATCAAACTCTTTCGGGCCGGATCAAGATCCAGACATACGGCCGCAAGCTTAGCTTGCAATACAACAAGATTGACAGATCAGGAAACAGGGCTCTATCGCCGGACTTACACAAAGTATCTTGTTCAAAGCTTGCGGAGGAATGCCACTACACTAAATCCGAAGATTTACCGCCAAAAACAACTCCACAGGAGCAGATCTACACAAAAACCTGCAAGAAAAACCAAAAATCACATAACTAATGAAGAAAACAGAAAAAAACAAAGAAAAATCAAAAGAAAACGACATCAAACTGAAGCTTCTAAGATCCTGGCGCCTCGATTGGCGCCACTCCGACTCTGACGCTGACTCGACGCTTAGCGCAACGAAAAAGCTCCGACCTCCACTGCTCCGGCCAAAAAAAAAAAGCTCCGGCCAAAAAAAAAAGGGCATTAAAGAATTAAAAAATTATATTTATACCCTGACCCGACGTGTGGGGAATTCTAGGTGGTCAGTAGGCCGCGTTTAGAAAAACTTTAAGCCACTGCGATTTCCACCCGGAAACCGCCAGGTGGCGAAAGTTTCCCCCTACATAATGTCGTGACGTATTTGTGAAATTTAAAATTTGCTTCAGAGACTACCTCAAAGATAAGCGAGATAAGCTCAAAGATAAGCGAGATAAGCTCGGCAACGCCAAAAGCTCCAAAAAGATAAGCGAGATAAGCTCAGCAACGCCAAAAGCTCCAAGAACGTCCAAGAACGTCGATCTCCACACCACAGATTACTACCAAAAGATAAAACCGACCGCCAGCAACGTAGAAACTCCAAGGACCTGTAAGAAATCATCAAAGATTAAGAAAAACCTGTAAAAAATCATCAAAGATTAAGATCAAAGATTAAGAAAGATTAAGTTTAAAAAAATTGAAAACTAACTTAGCATTTAGGTAGATTAAAGTGCAGCGACTCGCCTTAGCCGCAAAAATGCCGTAGCGCCCTCACGTCGCCATAGCTCGGCCGAAAGAACTTGCTGTGTGGAGGGAGGGAAAGAAAATGACAGAGCCGACAAACAAGAAGATTTTTCGCCGCCGGGCGCCACGCCGGGCAGAAAAACGCCACCGACATTCACGTTTTAGGAATGCCCCGCTTAAATTCCGTGGAAACATTCGCCCACGCTCAAATGTTTCCCCACGAATTTAAGCCGGGGGAAAGCGCCAATCGGCAAATGTTTCCCCCATGGAATTTTAGCCGTGGGGGCATTCCTATATACAAAAACACACTGCAGTAAAAAAATTGAACAAGAAACTACTTAACAGCAAATTTGGAGCAAAACACAAAAAATCTCCACAAGAACTTCAAGAACCAGAACACAAAATCTCCAGCAGAACAAAAGTCGAGCCGATTTGCAGGAAGAACTCGCCCTAAAAGAAAAAAACAGAGAAAATGTTAAGATTAAAAGAAAATGTTAAGATTAAAACACAAGAAATCGCTGCACTCCAAACCTGCGACTCACCTTTTGAATATTTAATATTTAAAACCGGCTCGACGCCGAAGATCGGGGACCCGGAAGCAAGAAAAAAGAAAAACAAAGGCGCCGGAAGGAAAAGGGAAAGAGTGCCACGTCGAAAAATGGTTTATAATCCTTTGCCACGTCAGCCGCCGGGAAATTTTCCGGTACGTAATCCCGGGTACTTGTTATTACGTTTGATATTTTTCGGGGGAAGGGATTCCGCCGGAAAATTTCCAAAGGCGCCTAGCTAACCTCGGCGCCCGCCACCGGAAATTTTCCTGTAAATTCCCTGAAAAATTGTCTAATACATAATGATAAGTGTGAACCTACCCTTACAAACAAATTTAAAACTCCCCTAACCACGTCATCGATCCATTAACATTTTTGAAGGGTTTTGTTTATGAGCGCGCCTTTTCTGCGAGGAGGGCAGGTTGCGCCTCCATTCCGGCAACAGAGAGAAAGCTCAAGCTTAGGCTATGGGTGGAGGATTGCAGCTTACACTCCATCGATTCCACATCATTGCTACATAAGGTAAGATTCTTTTGTGCTACATAAGGTAAGTTCTTTTGTTCTTTTGTGCCCAAGCAGCCATGATTCCTACCTGAACACAATACAGAGGCAAAGCAACAGATTCTTCTCAGCTCCACCAAATGAAATCGGAAAAATGGTGCACAAATATAAGGAAGAGGATGAGGAAGCGAATGTTAGATTCTAAGCAGTACTCTGGCTTGCCACAACCGCACTCTTCTCACAGATGCGGTAGAGAGCCCAAGCTCTATCCTTCAAACATAAACAAGACTCCACCAAAGCCCACGCAATCCGGCTACTTCACCTCAATCCAATCTTTGGATTGTTCCACCGGATGATGCAGCTTCGCCTTCTCTCTTCCTTCTTCCGCCCCGGTGAGTCTCCTCTTATACTATTCGCCATGCCCGCGATGCAACTATCCCGCATGCCATACCCGCATGCATGGTTTCCCATTTGTTGCTTCATGCCGCTTCTACATGACATGTGTAAAGGCTATATATGCAACATACTCCCCTTAGCCTTTACACTCCACAACTCAGGCACGGGTTTTAGCATCTATCAACTTAGGTTCGGATAGAGCCTTAGTGAACATGTCCTTCTGGCCGCAATTTTGTGGGGATATAAGTCACATCTATCTCCCCTTTTTCGACTTCATCCCATTATGAAGTGATGGTGTATTTCAATGTGTTTGGTACGAGAATGATGAACTGGATTTTTAGTCGCCACTCGGCTCTTGTTATCACAAGATAGCTTGGTAGCACTTGGCAACAAACATCCCAACTCCTTGAGCATTTACGCATAACCAAATTATTTCAGGAGGCCGCTGTGATACCGCTACATATTCTCGCCTGGCGCTAGATTTGGCTACACATTCTCGCTTCTTACACCCCCAAGATATAGCAAGATTAAAATTGCAATGTAAAACATAAGTTGTTAGATGGGTTGATATTTAATGATGAAGATCATGGCGTGTGTGAGGCATGTATGCTTGGAAAGCAAGCTAGACTTCCCTTTAAAAATAAAGGGCGAGAAAGCAACCGAAGCTGGCGCTTGAATTAGTGCATTCTCGACGTGTGTGGACCTATGCAAACCTGAGGCCTTGGGGAAAATCATATTTTGCCACTTTTATAGATGATTGTAGCGGGCGCGCACCAAATGTTATTATCTTCACACAAAAGATCAAGTATATGACCAATCCATTCCAGCCTCCACCACAATCCACATGCTCCCCTCCTCGGGCAACTCCACCACTGTGGGAGTTGGGCTTTCCACTGGCCAAGCTTTGCTCATTCTCACCCCTACAACATCGGGACTATCCGGTCTTCATTAAGCACCCTCTACTTGGGACCATGGCTCGATACCACTGTTAGATTCTAAGCAAGACTGCGGCTTGCCACAACCGCACTCTTCTGGCTGTAATACGGTGAGCCCAAGCTCTATCCCTTCAAACATAAACAAGACTCCACCAAAAGCCACCTGCAATCCAGCTACTTCACCTCAATCCAATCACTGGATTGTTCCACCCAGGATGCACCGCTTCCTTGCTTCTCTCTTCCTTCTTTCGCTTCCGTGAGTCTCCTCTTATACTATCTGCCATGCCCGCATGCAACTATCCCGCATGCCATACCCGCATGCATGATTTCCCATTTGTTGCTTCATGCTGCTTCTACATGACATGTGTAAAGGCTATATATGCAACAACGAAGAAGAAAGTCCAGACCAAGAATTCTTTGGAGAATTATGTCAGTGATGTGAATATTGCACTCAAGGATGAAAAACACAGTCAGGGATGTGAATCGGCAGAAGAAAGCTTGTAGAAGATAAAACTAAGGCAGTCTTCACTGGATCAAACCGGATTGCAGATGATTCAAGAAAGAATACAATCAAGAGCACATACCTTTGAATCGCTCCCAAGAAAAACTCTAAACCAGGTCTTTAAGATGATCCGATTCCGAACCGTGGCTGATCCGACTCCACTTCCGGCTCAACTTCCACTTGATCGGTTAAAGAGTGTCTGATCCGACTCCACTCCCGGCTCCACTTCCACGTGATCCGTCAAAGAAAGAGGGCTCTGCTATCCCTCTTTCTTCTTTCCCTCCTATCAATGCTTGTTACATGGCAGACATATAGGCCACATATTATATGTAACGTGGCAGACATTATACTCAAAATTCCTTGCCCACCTATTTCTTCCTTGTCAGCTCCCAAGGGAAGAACTAACTTGTCAGCTGCGTGATCAAGAGAAGATAGAAGATGAGCACCATGTTTTCCTGAATTGCCCTGCTTACATGGACATTAGATCTACATATCATATTGGCTCTCCAAGTTTCCACGATCTGTTGTCTATGGAGCCAAAAGCTCTAGGTAGTTATTTGAAAAAGGTTGAGATGCAAATAAAAAATATGTTGTAAACTTGCCGCTCCATGACCTCAAGGTCCAATGGGGCGGTGAGTAATCAAATTATTATTAGCACACCAGCCCAACCAACGCCCAGCCAGTTTCTTGAATTCTAGCCTATCCATGGGTAGGTCAGTTTTGATGTGGAGGGTTCTTGGGCCATTTGATATTCGATAAACAAGTTTGACGGCTAGAGAAATTAGAAATGGCTGACAAAATTTGAACGGAGATTCAAAACGACATCCTGAGGAAAGCTCTATGCTCTATGGTAATACTTCCTCATATCAAAAGCTGGTTTCTCATTCCATCCGTTTCTTTTTCTTTTCTTCTTGCCCTTCCTGCATTGTTCTTCCCCGTGGTTCTTGTACTTGTGTCAATAAACAGGTTTACCTTGGTTAACATTATTTTTACAACATGTTCTCGTGATTTACTTTTTAGAAAGCTGATCAGTCTGGTGCAGAAGGAGATATTTCTAAAGCATCCAGGTGCACGGCTACATGCTCCATTGCTAGTCATTACAAATCGCAGTGGTGCGAGTGCAATTATCTAGATAAATGCATTGAAGGTAGTGATGAAAGTAAGCTTAAACGGGTAACCATAATCATATTCCAGGAGCAATGCTAAAACCGTTTCCAGGCTTTCAAGGCCATGGTTGCCTAGAAAAGCTAATATCAAGAAAGCAAGCAGCAATAACCACTCCTAAATTGTTAAGTAGATATCCTCTCATTCCTTCTAGTGATAAACCTATACCAGTTCTGTCATTTTTTTTTTTTTGTCAACCTGGATGAGAAATTTTAGCATCATCCATTATAACAATCCTTAGAAGCCCTAGATTGGTGGTATCATTCACCAGTTTATTGGAGTTTATGCAAATGCTTGAGGGTGGCAAGTGAGGAGTTCGGGATCCATTCTTTTCCCTTACGTTTCTTTTAATTTGCTTAGCAAATTGTTTATATAGCAGGTATAGGTTTGTTTTCATTGCTTGGAGCTACAAGTTGCATACCTACTTGGTTCCATATGTCAAGTAACAGGAAATGAGGTTTCAAACATTTGTCTAACTTGTGCATTTATGTTGGAGACACAACTATGATAGGGTATTCATGTGCTTCCCTTGCAGTACATTGATAATGCTTATAGGTTTCACGGTTTTGCCTCCTGCCAATCTGGCCATTTATAATAATAATAATAATAATAATAATAATAATGGATTTTAACGTCCACAGGAAGCCGGAGCTTATGGGACAATTTACAACACACCATACCTCCCCATTTTTTGATGACTTTCATGAGTGAAGCTTTGATTTGCCAAGCAAAAGTTGCTTACAAGGTGAAGAATTCAATCATTTTATTAAAAATCAGGTTGGTGGGTTGCATTATGCGTCCATGTTGTTTTTATGATCAGCTAAACTCTTCCGAACCTTTAGATTGCATTGTAATTTATCTTCAGAGCAGCTTTGGCAGACATAGAGGTATTTTTGCTATGTTTGATGGGCTCCTTGAGTGATGTGATTGACCATGCTCCTGTTGTCCAGCATCTTTGTGGACATGTTCTATGCATATCCTGATTTCTTAAGCAACAGCATTTTGGAAATTCGTATTCTACTCAAGACTTTCGGCAGGCATGCTCCTAAGCCACCAGTATTATATCTTCTTATGTTTGATTGAACCACCTGTTTATTTTAGAAATGGCAAAACAAACCATCAAATGAAGATTCAGATTGTAAAAATAGCAATCATAAGAACATGAAGCGGTATCTTTGGAGCAGAGATAAAGGTACAGTTTGGCTTGCTAAGGCAATTTGTAATTTTCGTTCAATTTTGAAATCTTTTGCCCATTTGCTCTCCAAGTGTTGGCATATTTCTACTGTTGGGAAAAATGGTCGGGTTGGAACCCTAGCTAAATAGACTCGAGGAGAAGGAAGGCAGATTCAAGAGCTTGGACACATTTGCTACAGGTAAAAAGGGCTATGTTTGGCCTGATTCCAACCAGATTTTGGTAGAATTTTGGTTGCATCTGTGCCATAAAAATATTTTGGTAATAGCAAAGTCTGAATCAATATGTGAAAGTAAGAGAAACGCACAGGTCCTACTTGCAGTGCTTGGATGTATTGATTGCTTTCTGACTTGGAGATGCATGCCTTGTTCCTAATTTGTTAATCATTCAAAGAGGTGGCATCTATGCCATTAGATCTAGGATCAATATAGTCACTGCTTGCAGTGCTTGGATGTGTTGATTGCTTTCTGACTTGAAGATTTCATGCCATGTTCCTAATTCAATATAACAAAATTTGTTAAATTAAATCATTCAAAGATGTAGCACACATGCAATATACTCATTGTAATCAAAGAGATTTTGTCATCATTAATAACAGATCCAGTATTGGATAAGGTTGTCTTCTTGGCGGCTGCAAAGTCTGCTACAACTCAGATGTGAGGAATCCAGCTATAGAACGAAGGTTACCAGTACTAGAAACATTTGATAATGGCTTATTCTGTGATGATATGAAAAAGATACCAAATTGGTTCTTGTCAGAGTCAGCATTCAATTTGCAAAGAACTAGGATTAAATTTTGCAACTGCTACTGCAACTCAGTTGACGGATGGATAGACTTATATATGTTAACACAGGGTTTCTTGCAGAGGAGGTTTTGGAAAAACTAGAACAGGCTGCGGCACAGGTGGATCCTCATCTTTCTGTTTGACATTTTCACTGTCATTTTTGTTAGATATAGAAGAAATAAAATGTCAAACGGTGCATGAAGGTGGCAGAAATGGAATTTAAAATGTACAATTTTAATGAATGCTTACAGGCAAGTGAGATTAAGATTGAATTGTTGAATTGTTGTTTAGAATACCAATAGATGAAAGATATTATAATTGTAGGACTTAAGCAAGATATTATGGCACTTAAAAAAAATACCTTTCAACTTAGTGCATGCTTATCAGTTTGAATGAATTATATCTACGTTTCTGTCAAAAGGCGTTTGTCGTATATATTCTTAAGACCATTGTAGTTCCAGATTATAAAATTTCGGACTTGTCTCTACAAGTGAGAGTGTTGGGCATTCACTTTTAGCCGCTCCATCTTTCTTGGAATGTAGATCTTCTTTCAAAGCTTTCTTGAGTGGCGATACAGATTTTTGAAGCTGCAAGAGGCCCCTTTCAAAAATGGCTTTAGGCTTTGGTTTAAAAAACAAATTAGCCCTTTGTATCTGAGGTAAATTCTATGGCTTTGTAGTCATCAGGCCTCTCGGTTTCTTGCATGTTCTAGATATGAAATGTTCTTGCAATTATTGTCTGTTTTTATCATTTTCTAAACGGGCATTGTCTTCTGATCCTTCTTCTTCTGGTTTTGCCAGGCAGATTTTATCCTCTGACTCCTTCAGGACCCCATTTCAAAGGTGGTTGTGCTTGCACCAGTCCTTACGATTCTGCTTCTGCTTAGATCATTGAGAAGGTAAGAATAAGCACAAACCTGAACCTGCTTCTATTAATCCGGTGCATCATGCCCATTTATTCTCCACTTTTTTATCACTGATTAAAAGAGCACTTGAGCTTTAAGACGGATTTAAGTGTTGCAGCCAAGAGAATTCTGGCACATTATCATGGGTCTGACCTCAACACTGGCCTTCTTGAAAATAAAACAAGAAAAAAGGATTGAGAATATCATTTCTTTGTAGCAATTATTATAAGGTTTGGAGCAGTGTTCAGACATTGGCAGTTTTCCTAGCAAGTGATATATGAAATGCTAAGGGAAAAATAATTTTCGAGAGATATACCTTCTAATGCTATCAAAGAATGGATGCTGGCAGAAACATAGCGTACTCAGTGAATGTTATAGTGTTTCAGATTGCTTTGAGTAATTATAATGATGCCCCATTCTGATGTTTGTATCTAATATGCATTGGGAAGTGCTATGGTGAAACATAGCCCCAACAGGCACAAAATGAAGCCATTATCAAGTAATCATAGTGCTTCTATGTTCCATTCAGTTAGGATGGTTTCTGACTCACATGTTGTGGCAGGGCTGTTTTGCAAACCAGGGACCACATTGAACTATGCCTTTTCCATACAGGCTCCAAAAGTGCATGTCATGTGTTTTACATGTCATGCAGGTTGGTATCCAGGATTGCTAATCTCACCTAGGATATACAAGTTCTAGTTTCATATTATAATTTTTGGATATGCAGCAACAATGTTTTTACAAAAATGAAAGTTACACAGTTACAATGTTTTTAAATCCCTAATTGATTACTATTACACACTTCAGTTATGTGTTCATGCCATTTGAATTGATTTTTGAGACTAGAGAGTTTCTGCATCACTTATTTAAAAGCAGACATTTTCGAGCTTGCAGATGAAGTGATAGCAAATGATTGTTATCTGCTTGTTTTACTCAGAATGCAGACCCATGACCAAAAGTATGTCTTTTGGACAGCTTGTCCTTTATTAGCTGGGTATAGGGATGGAACATAAGGAGAGAGCGGGACAAGTAACCACAAAATGAACAATAAGGCATTGAGTAAACATCATTTTATATTACACTCAGTTTGTCAATCCTGCTTTCTTATCAGCTAACACGATGGTATTGGCAGCTGCCAACTTGACAAGATCTAAGTGTTCAAAACCAGGGGAAGGTTCTAATGTTTGTAAAGCTTAAATTGGCCTATATCGCAATTACAATGTTAACTTGCTAACATGAGCTTATAGCAGTTGAAAAATAAGTGCCCATTGCTATGCAAATATTACGAATGTTATGTTTGCCAAACCAAAGTACAAATTATAAAGCTCATTTTTTTTAAAAATGCAAGAGTGCTTGATAAAACTCCATCAAACATTACTATCTCCTACATGATTGTAAGCTATATTGGCATTCATATGTTTAGAGTCCTACCTTGCAACATTACACTACCAACCAACTAAATTAGAAGGTTACGTAGTAATGACGTACAACACAAAAAGAAGTAACATCTTGTAATTCTGGTCCTAGAAAACTAAGAAGATATAACATTTGTTATCACAACATGATATGAAAATAATATACGAAATGCTAGCAACATCTAATTTCCTCTTCCATATCTAATTAAGAGATGAGCATTGCATTTTCAGCCAGAACCAAATTGAATGCATGAAATCTGTTATCAGCTACGTTTACCAATTGAGTTTATCTGCTCCTGATCATTACCGATCATATTCCCAACATAGCCGCCTTGCCTACACTAGCAAACTCCTTGATATTCTAACCTTGGCCAAACCTCCCTCTTGACTCCAAGTTCTTATTGCAACCTTGCGTTCATTTTCCAAATAATGGAGAACCTAATGCAAGCGTACGCCCACGACCACAAATAGAATAATCCCATGACAATAGAGAAGGCAACGTACACTGTATATGACAAGCTGGCGATAGAGCTATTCAGCAACCTTGACTTCTACCCAGACCCTAAAAGTAACGACAAACTAAGAAAAACAATAACATGATAATTGAAAGCAATAAGAATAAAATGAAACATTATGTTATTAATGTCATTGTTATTCGTAGTGATAAAAAATAAATTGGACAACAACTAACGTACAACCAATGGAACAGGACAACGTCAACAGAACCAAACAATCATGATCTACTGCCTAACATGCAAGAAAAAAGGCAAGAAATACATTGGACAAACTACCAACATCCAAAAAAAGCACAGACAACACAAAATCAAACCTAATCACAAGATGACTAATGACATCGATACATACAAACCATACGAAGAAAGTTTTGACATATAGATCACACAACTTGCAGGAAAAAGGCAAACGAAATTGAAAAAAAAAAATACATAAGAAAATTCAACACCACCACAAGTGGCTACAGCTCCGCAATCAGCAACGAGCTACAGTGAGCAACGAGCATTTGTTGCGTTAAAAATTTGAGCAAAAAAAGAGCTTGAAAAATAGAAAGAATCAAAAAATATACCTGCAAAACACAATGCAGTAGATTTCGGCACCAAAATTTGCTGGATCAGCACTGGATCAGCAACCCTGCATGAAAAAATTTTATAGTAAGCCCGTTGGAGAAGTTTAGAGGAAAAAAAAACCAAATGCCCAAATGAAGCTTCACAATCAAATGTATGCAGAATACAAAAACAAGCTCTCCATATTCACCGGATCAACAAGCCTCTTTCCCGTATGCACGAAGGAGGCAGAGCTCTCCCGCCAACTTCTCCCTTACGGTATACGGTATTCTTCGAGGCTTGGTGTCGTATGTTTGGTAAGAGTATACGTACGGTTTAACACAAAATTAAACCCTTTTGGTTCACGCACGAGGTTTGTACGTGATGAATTTTGTGAACCCCCCTTGGCACTTGCACCAGAAATTAGAGAGATGAAAGTGTCAAACATGATATATGCAGACAATTTAATACTCATGACAATGACTAAAACTGGGCTGGGAAAAATGTCGGAAATTCGGAAGAATTTTGTGAAAAACAAGTCCAAAGTTAATCACGAGAAAAAACCAAAGTGATATGTTTTGGCAAAAATAAAAGAAGATGAGGAGATCGATTCTTGGTCAAGGTGGAAGCCACAATGGGATACAAATATTTAGGGTACAAAAAAAAAGAGACAAAAAGAACATGGAAGCAAGGGGTGGAAGAGATGGCAGACGGCAATAACAGCCATTATGGGTTGCACCTCGGTGTCTTGTGATCAACTCAATAGTGGATTGGGGACTCAAAACACAAATGTTTAACAGACGGTGGTACCATCTACATACGGTGTGGACAAAGGGAACCGGGAAAAGCGAGTTAAGCAAAACAAATGGAACGAGGTGCCCAAAGATATGATTGCATAAGGAAGAATTCAACGAAGTGGATTGGCGAGAACCTATTGGAGAAAGGGACCAGAAAGACAGAGAAGACAAATCTAACAGCCAGAGCAATAAAGTGCATACTTCAATAACATGAGGAAAGGTACAGTAAAAGGGAGGTACTTAACAGTACGCCCGACCATACAAATTCAGAATCTGTAACATAAAGAAATATAGGGAGGAGGAGGGAGTGATTTTTTTCCCCACGGGGTTTTTTCTCATCACTCTTAAATCCAACCTGGGACTGACCATCAGTCGCGAGCATAATAAACTTGTATTTAAGCTAGGATTAGTGGTTGATGTGGTGCTCACACCATGTACTTATTTGTCATAGGTCTCAATGGCCAAAATGACGTTAATTCTATTCTATTATATTATATTCTATTCTAATACATATTTATACGTAGTTAATACATACTTTATATGAAGAATACATATTTTATATTGGCCTCATACAAAATTGTGCATTTTTAGAGTCATAAATAACCTTTAGTTCAAGTTTAGACTGCTTTAAACTTAGATTGCTCTGAATTTAGTTTGCACTAAGAATAGACAAAATTGCCTATAAAAGGATCAAGAGTGGCCTTTTCCTTTGTGCCTTGAAAAGTTCAGTAAAGGGGAGCTCTAGCTGCATGCTAGCGGTGTATCTTGTGCAAGCATCTTAAGGTGGGGGCACTGAAGTCTTACACCAGGGGACTTGTGTCTAATCTGAATTGTTTGCCACAAGTAGTGTTAGCTGGGTTGTCATTGGGGATTCTGGGAGGGCCTTTGCGACTTGCCACTCACCGTTAGAATCCACTGACAAAATCCCCTCCCATCGTGACCAAATTCTCCTCCCATCCTGATCTGAAGGTCTTATCATTATGCAATATGCCCACCTGTCTACATACCAAAATCTCGCCACAATCTCCAAAATCCCACCCAATCTCCGCGTGGTCTTCAATTTACCCTCCTACAATTCAATTCAATGGTTTGTCAAAGTACCCAATTCCAGAATGCTCTTTACCAGTTAAATCTTTAAATCTGTAGGCCTTGGTTTGGTTTGGTTTGTTTGATTATTCAGTGGACTTCATTCTTAGTTTTAAGCATATAAATCATGATCATGTTCCCTCCTTTGCTATCTCTAATCTCTAGAGTAGGGTGCCCGCTAATAAAATGGGGCCCCGTTTTTTTCGCCACTCTTTTGTCGTGGATATGGGCCAGGTTGCCCATTTTAAGGACCCTTTGCATGCCCTTACTCGTCCAAATCGAAAGCAACCTGGGATGTGCGCTTGCGAGACCATACCCTTCATTGGTACACAACGTGCCCGTCTTAGGTTCAGTTAATTTCGTGTTGGTGCTGCAGGAGCCTTCATTGGCACTTCTTTATGCCAAAGATAGTGTAGCACATGCCCTAAATTGGAGCTACGATTTTCAGTTCTTTTGTGCTTTTGTGCCTCTCTTCTTGACGTGAACGTTTGGAATCCGGGACGATAGTCTCATATCCCATTCTCCGCAGGAGGCGGGCTTTATGCCATTGGAGCGTCTTTGCAATGCAATGCCACATCCTTTACTTGTAAGGTGATTCCTATGGGTGACACACGAGTCCCTAATCTTGCATATGCCTTGGCCATGGAACCACATCGTCTTCAAGTTTGTTGGAAGGCAAAGCGAGACCGTTACGCATGCCCATTAGTCAGCACAGATGCCGACCTCGATCGTTTGATGTAATATCTTGATACATGCTTCCTTGGTGAGCTATGGGATGCTTCCATACTAACACTTTCGTTAAGACGACGATTATAAAGCTAACATCAACCCTTCACTTGCTCGTGGACCACAACGCTATTTGCTCGCCGTCACGCCCATCAAGCATCGGACAGAACCATCAAGCATCGGATGGACAATGGCCTCTATAAATGCTGGTTCCCATCACCTCCACCTTGAAACAGTCGGCCGGACATGAGAGCCACGGGAGGTTCGGACGTGTTCTTCGCTGTCGATTGGGCCTCCTTGAGGATGAACATCACGCCTTTCATGTGCCGCCCTGCATTTGCACCTATCCGGGCCAATTATGCTACCGCGCTTATCACCCGACCATTTGCATGTGCTTCTTGACACTCCTACCGGGTCCCGCCTTTGGCGTGTTACATTGCGAGAGAGGTTCTTCATCGGCATGTTAGGTTGATGACCACTTGATGGTTCTTGTCGGGCGTTCAGACGTATTTGTACATACTTCTAGTCGGCTTTATTAACCGTCCGGTGTTTTTCCCCAAAATTTTTTTTGAGCCGGGTTTTTTCATCCGCATTGATACCGCTTGCTTAAACCCGCCTCGGTTCGGATTCGCTGCAACTCGTTGACTCTCTTTTGTATTGGGTCTTTTAGGCCTTTTTGGTCTCCACCTGACGCTTAAACTTTCTATTTTATTCTATTCTATTCTTGCATAGCGGAAATGTTGTGCCAAATCTATCTTTTTGTTATCAACAAAGGTATACGTTTTATTGCATCTGGCTCTCCAATAGCTTAGCAGCTTTGACCTACAACTATCCTCCAAAATAATCTCTTTCCCTACAACTACCCTCCAAAATAATCTCTTTCCTAATGCATCTGGCTCTCAAATATACCTTATTACCACAGGCCATCAGCTTCTAGATAATATTATTGAGTTGTCAGATTGATGCTTTCAATGCTTCCAGGCAAATACATAGCAACCTGATTAATGATACTATAAACCAAGTGTTTTATGATCTCGCTTTACATTCCCATGCATAGTCCGAAAAGAAGACTCTTTCTCTCCTTTGATGAATCAGGAAACAAAGTAAGGACATCTCATTCTCACATCTAACATAGCAAAGAGAGCTTATTACATTTTCTGTTCAGACATACCACCTCTAATATGTCTTTATTGCAAAAAGGTTCATGATTAAATGATCACAAGAGAATGACTATTTATTGTCAAAAAAAACGTCAGACTGTCTAGAGAGATTTTTGCCTGACGTTTACGCCGTTCTGAAAAACCGGCGATTACTTTTTCGGCGACGCTTTTCCGAACGATTTTTGCCGGATTTTCGTCGAAACGCCATAAACTATCGCCGGGTTATGCATCACATAAATCGCCGGGGTGTAACGTTTAAAAACGCGTTAAAATACATCGAGAATAGGCGTCGTAAAGAGCATCGTAAAAAGCGCCAAGAAAAGCGTCGCCAGTAATAACGTTAAAGGCGCCGATGTTTCATTAGATCTTGTGTCAGATTTAGCATCAGAAAGTGCGTCAGATCATTGGTCAGAAGGTAACACTATCACAATTTTAGTCATAACATTTCATCCAAGAGTATGTTTTAGATGGAATTTGATGTTTTGAAAAGCTATCTTCCCTAAAACTTGTTGATCCTTCAATCGAATCAGAATTTCCATCTCTAGCTAGTATTGTAGGTTTGAACTGCGACACAAGGGCTAGATATAGCACTTGTGAAGCTCATGCTGTTATGAGAGGTCTAGAACTCCCATATCACATGCTCAAAATACTAGAGTTGTATATTTTCTGGAGCTCTTTGCATAGCTCTTAGAAATCCCGTTGAGCTACACACAGCTCAAAAACTACACATGATTTTATAATCCTAAGGGGGTTCTTATTTTCCCTCAAGTTTGTAGAAGCCAATGAGTGGGTACCATATAAAGTTTAAAATGGTGATATGCCTAAAAAACTAAATATTGGGTGCATAATTTGCCTAATATGCAAATGGCTATAATGTCTTGTTTGATGGGCTTGACTTTGAGAAAATGATAAGACTTGAAAAGGATAATGGCATGCTCCAAATCAAGGCCAATTTATGCCACTGTGCCATGGTGGCATCCATGTTCTTAGATTGCCTAAAATGCAGGGCACTAGCCATATTTGTTAGTAGCTAAAGGCTTAAGGGGCTAATTGGTGAATATCTATAGATTTGAGAATGATATTAGAAATTATTATGATTTTGTGCAAATAACTTGGTATCCTTTGGATTAAGCGAAAATTACATGTATAGGTCACTTCGTATGGCTTAAACTTGTCTGGAAGATGGCGGAATATTACTACAAACAAGCTCTTACATTACTTAATGATGCTATTAATTTATTTTGGGGTTTCCTTTCCTTTCAATAGATTGTTTGCAAAAAACCATGGTTCGACAATGTGCAAAAGCTTCTCGACACTTTATATGCTTCAAGAATTCGAGAATTCTTCATATAATAGTTTGTTTGCAAAAAAGCAAGTTTCAGCAAAGGAAAAAAACCATAAAATGTGCTATATGCTAATGCTTCCATAAAATGGTGGTGCAAAAGGGCCAATTGTGGCTTTGTACAAGCAATGCTAATGGGATACTATATCCACTATGATTCAAGAAATTTTTTAAACCTTGTGAATGCATTTGGACTTAGGGCATTAACGTGTAAACCCTACGATTTGAGGACAGGAGCTCTGGCGCCAACAACATGTCTGGGCAGATAGAAGGCCAGAACAGATGTCATGGAAAGACGATTATGGCTCATGTGGCCGAAACTATTTAAGTCCTAATCTTGCAGTTCGAATACCAGTTCATGACATTTGTGAGGCTAATAGCCCTAAAAAAGATCTGTTGATGGCATTTAGGTCCCGAATCCGGCTTTGGGCCTCAGATAAGATATCTGATAAGAGGTATTTGATAAAAATTCATTTGCAACAATTGTGGGGCTTCTATTCGGATGTGCCAGATCATGACAAAATTTAGAAGCTTGGAGCAAAAAAACCAGGTCGGTCCTTATGGTTATACAATTTTACATTTGAGAATTAATCTATGATATAGAATGTGAAGCCTTTGCAAGATTATGTGCTTCATTGGAAAAAGAGATAAGGTTTTTGAAAGATGTTCTGAAAATGATCTTATATGCTCATAAATGGGCTGAACAGATATCCAAAAATCGGCCTGCCAAATCCAAAAACGATTCCATAGCTGTGGCAAATTGGAGTTGGCTTTTCTGGACTTAGTCCTCTGTTACAACTCTCTGCAGTGGGGACGCTCTAATGGCAGCAATATTAATAATTATTGTGGCCATGTAAAATTTTAAGGTTGCTAGTATTCCTATTAAGTTAAACTAATAAATACAGGTGTCCTTGGATATGAGGCAAGAACAAGCTTTCATGCTTCTATTCAGGTTGAAAAATGTTCAACTTTCATGGTAATGTTTCATGCCAATTTGAATATACTTCTAAGACATGAATGGTTTTGATTATCATGATAGAATTCCATGGAATGTAAGATAATAGAAATACTGCTGTTATGGTTTCTTAAAGTGCCAAATGCATAATGGTAAATGCTGATAGTTGAGCTGGATTTGCGAGAAATAATGGCCATAACTACATGTTTAGCAATTTGGAAAGCTAAGTGTTGAGCTGGATTTGCTAGAATTAATGGCCATAACTACATGTTTAGCAATTTGGAAAGCTAAGTCCGCAGGTTTCTTCTTATTCCTTTGAGACTGAAGTGAGTTAGTACGAAGGCATTTCCGTAGGCTACTTACTAATATTATTGGTTGCAGGTAATTGGTGCTTGAATTCCTATATACAAGCTTGGGCTTAAATGTTTGAGTCCTTGTTGCAATCCTTTGGTGGCATTTTAATGTTGACATGTAACAAAAGTCCTGGTTCCCTCTTGTTGGCATTTTAAAGATTGTGCGTACTTTGACATGTAACAGTTACTACTTGAATGAAGGATCTCAAATTTTTCATACTCGTCTATGAATTTGTAAAATATATTCATGTAAATTTAAGCATCATCATATCCTAAGAATGCAATTGTGAATGCAACTAGATTCGATTAAGAGTGCAAGTAAATCCAAAAGGATATATGTGACTAATAACCTGACAAAAATGCTAGCAAAAATATTTTTGACGCATTCTTTGAGGATTATTGACAAAAAATTTGACGAATTTTCTGACGTTTCCTGACGTTTTTCCTGACGTTTTTTCTGACGCTTTTTCTGACGCTTTTTCTGACACTTAAAGCCGCCGAGGAAGAACCGACGCTTTTTCGACAAAAGCGCCGGAAGAATCGACGCTTTTTCTGACGCTTTTTTTGACACTTAATCGTCAGATAATAAGCGACAGATAATTCGTCAGTCAGTAGGGTCTGGCCAGTTGTCTGTTTTGTGAAGACCATCTGACGCTTTTTCTGACAAAAAATCGTCATTCTCTTGTAGTAGTGCATCAATACACAACAATCCCATCATCATAGATCAACAACTTACACAACGGCAACACATTGACAATACCCAATCACATTTCGAACTGTACAAACTCTCCATCATGAGCCCAGTAAAACACAATATAATTAAAGACACCAATTCAAAAACAACAGGCTGCAACACCAAACCCATCACATCCAACCCCTACAAATTAGACTTCCTCGCAACAGCATGTATATGCAACACAGCTTCCATCGCCTTCCTATGTCTTGCTCGCCCTGACTCTCTGCATCCTTCCTTTCACAGAACCTCCCACCTCTACCCCTTTCTCAAGCTCAGTATCCACCTCCATATCTCCTTCCATATTCCTGAGCTACCACACTTCCTTCTTAAGAACATCACACAGCAAAGAATATGGCTATTCTCCATGCTGAAATCCTCGCTCCAATACAACTTTACAAACAATAGAACCACGCATGTCCACTTTCATATGCAGTTCTCGACACCAGTGCTCTATTTCCGCAAATACTATATCATGTCAATTCCCTTATTCACACATAACATCCAACACATGACCTTCAAAATTTCCACACTCTTACTACTATCCTTTTGGTCACTTTATAAACCTTACAACCTTACACATCTCACATCTCATCACATACACACCACAACAACTCTAAACTCCAACTAAATATTCCATAATGGTATCCACATAGCAGACCGACATTTCCAAACCAAAGACTAAAAAAAAAAAGGATGCCGAAACCAAAACAACAAACTCTATGTTATGCCTAAATAAATTAACAGACCATTGTTGGATATTTTGCATGCATGCTAATATTAGGCATAATGGATGTTTTATATGGTCGCATGTCCCTAGTCTAGCTTTAGACGGAGTGGTGCACCATGGCCGGACAGACTAGAGGTGCAACTAAATATAAATGCTGGATTTAGTTGCGTGGTTGCCTAAGTGCATTATGAAAATAATGCATAGGAAGGGCAATGCCTTAATGGGTTAAACAACCCATGAAATAAAAGTTAAGGTAACAAATACCTTCAATGGTTTTATGAACCATTGGACTTTTAAAAGGTGAGCACCCGAATAGCGGGGATGCCACCATGCATTTTGATAAAACGAACGGGCGGGTGAGCCGGACCGCTATCCCAAGAGACCCACATGACGTTTCGGTGGTTGCCACGTGGCCCCGCCACGCTGGCATGTGCCGGATTGGTGGCCTCGGCCCGTTATGCGCAGCCGGAATCGCCACAGAAATCCCGATCAGAGGCGGCCGGAATCGAGTTAAGATACCCCGCCCATTAAGGGCGCATCAACCGCGGGCGTAGCCATGATTTGGGTAGGCCCGCTGTTTTGATAGCAGCAGAAATTAGAGAAGGGAACAACAGAAGGAAGCCGGAGATCCAAAAGGACGACCACCTGGAAGGACAATTCATCATAAGGGTATCTGCTTGCAGAGGCAACAACAGAGAGAAGCTCGGCATAATCTGGTAAGATATAAACTGGTTGAAACCGGTTGCCAGCATTATGGAATAAGCATAAGATGCATGTGGGCTTCATTGGAAACCTTATGGGAAGCTTTCTTGGAATTCCAAGAGAGCTTGAAACGAAATTGATGCCTTCAAATTAGTGGGACCTATCCTTCTGTAGAGCCCTCATAGCCACGGCCTAAGTTAATTAGTAGCTGAGAAGTGGCTGGGCTCTGATATAGTAATGGTTTTTGCTAGTACAGTAAGATGTACTGTTGCTTATGGTTAGGCAGCTAGCGAACCATTAAAGTTCCCTCCTTAAAGGCTTAACCAATGTGGAACATTGTGCCTTAGGTATTCCCTTGTACCGGTGAGATAGGTATATGACCTTGGTATGGGACAAGGTGGTATACGTATCAATAGGCCGGGGATTTGGGAAGTCTTATAGAGCTTTGCTCTATTGTGAAAGTATCTTAGAGATACTGGGATTAGCAGTAAGTGCTACCCGAGGGAGTTTTATGCTAGCATGTGATTAGATAAGCGTGGCTTATCGGGTAAGATCCGTCAGTGTTAGTGAGGTGAACCTCATCACTGGTATGGGACGGTGATGGGTGGAACCAACAGTCTAACAGCCTAGGGTCTTATGTTGCTTGCAGTTTCTCCCTTTTATTGGATCCACCAGCGCGGGGGTTCTAGACGACGTACTGTCTAGATATGGTGGGGTGTGTCTGCTTGGCAGATGCTATGGTGCGTATGGTGGATTCCATATGTGTGTTCTTGCAGTCCGTCAGTCATTGCTTCATGTTGACATACTGGATAACTCTTATGCATGTTACTAACACGTGTAAGCTTGTGCAGGCGGTTTGATAGCTGGCGAGGCATACGTGTGTTTATAGTTATCTTTGTGTCATCTTGTTATCTGTATACGTGGCTTTCATGTATATAGCCTCGTGGGGAGGCGATTTTGTTACGGTACGGGATGGTTTGATGTGAATACAAATCGAAATTTTTGGTACTAAAATTTTGGTTCGTAACACTCTATATCTGTATACTACTATATCAACTACTCATACATACTACTTTCAAATTCACAATACATGGACATGAGTTCCTCATACATTATCCAATACATATTCAACAACGTAGATGTATCTACAGAGATGGATGAGCATGCATTCCTCCAACCTTGGCCGAAGGCCGAGCCGATGAATGAATGAAAGAAAAAAGGTGGACGGCCCCTTTTCTAGTCTCAAAATATGGAGATATGATTACCTTTTATAGTTGAAGGCACTATAGTAGGGCATAGCAAGGCATCTCCAAGGTATAGGCGGAGGCACAATAGTAGGGTAAGGTATCGTGACTTTATTACAAGCTTACACAAAGCGTAACGTGCTGAAGAAATGGACATTTCCAACATGCAATATTTTTTAATATATCAATGAAAACAACATTTGTCGTTGGAATGCAAAACACATTTTAGATGAACACCTAGAAAGGTAAAAAAGACATTTTTCTCCATCCTCCTGAAGAGGCCCCAAATAAAAGTTTTGTGGTGCAAAAGAACTTGCATCTACATACCAGTTCTTCTTTGGTACCAGCCAATGAAAATTTCCTATACATGAATTGCAAATTTTAAATTCAAGAATATATATTAAAGTCTGATAATGAAAGGCAAATTTACAGTTAGCACTCTGCCATGTTATGCATCCATTGAGCCTTTTCAATTCCTGTTTAAGAAAGGGAAAGGCAAAATTTATCTTGGACTCTGGAATGAGTTTATCGATAAAAACCAACTACAAGTTCTGTGGATTCAAGAACAAATAAAGCTTCTGATGCTTGTCCAAGCCCCAATCTCATGTACGATATTTTTCCAACAGATTGTGGTATAAAAACTTCCTTTCACCAAGAACTTGTATCAACATAGTAGCCCCATATCCAGTTTTTCTTTGGCCCTTGGTCTAAAATAAAAATGCAACCATTTATAGTGGGCCTGCCATTACATGGACCTAAATTAAGATGCACTGGCTCAACGAATCTCGTGCTTCCTTAAATGAACGACATTTAGCAACCTAAATTAAGATGCACTGGCTCAACGAATCTCGTGCTTCCTTAAATGAACGACATTTAGCATACATGTCAACCAACGAATTGCCAAACACTTGGCATACATATGAACTAAGGTTGTATTAACAAATGCATCCCTTTCAAGTCCCTTTTCTTGGATCATAATATGTACTTGCCTGCCTCCTTCCAGATCTTTTGCTTTAGCACAAGCTCTCAACGAAGCTATAGGGTGTGATTGCTAGCATCCACAATGTCTTCTTGCATCTTATGGTAGACTCTAAGAGCATATCCTGATTGTCCACAATCAATATATCCAGAAATCATCGCGGTCCACGAATGCTCAGTACGATGAGCCAAGGAGTTGCAGGCACAATGTGATTGCCGGCACATCCGGGACCTTCCAAAAACTATTGCAAATTTTGCCATGCGCATTTAACTAAAAATCAGAGGTTCCTTTGTTTCGTGACTTTTGCAAAAACGTAAAACAATGTTGAAAAGCAAAGGTCGCTTTCGGTCATGCTATTGTTTAGGGCAATAACTTCCTTACCCTCATATTTTATTTTCCTCGATTAACTGTGTTTCCAATGGTGGCTCACGTGACAAAGGCCAAACACTGCATGATTTTAGCAAAGGACCTATTGAATGCCTTAAAAGATCAAGGTAAGAATAAAGTCACATTCTAAATTTCCCTACTCCTTGTTTTTGACCACATAGGTTATACTGGATAAACAATTTACCTCCATATTTGTTGATCCTTTTCAAAATTCTGCCGCATCGAGTCATGGGTAACGAGATAAAGCTTGCATCTTCTTCCAAAAACGCCGAAAACCCGATTCGCATTCGTAGCCAATTCTCAAGCCGCTTGGATAACCTTTCTTCTACCATGGCATTTGCTTAGTCGATAGGTCTCTCATCACCATATTTTTGAAGCTTTTCGGGTTTCAAAGCTACTAACGTTAGCGGCATATTCAAAAGTTACTTACAATTACAAATAACTTGGAATATAAATGATCAATCGGAGTCCTTGACTTGAACATACTTGTGTCAAAGGTGTCAAATTACACACTATCTCAAAATTTGAAGATATCGTTGAAGGCACGGGCAAGGCAAGGCAAGGCATGCTCCGAGGTATAGTTGAAGGCGTAATAGTAGGGTAAGGTATATGCACTTTATTACGGTTGCACAAAACGAAACGTTTACGAACACGTGATACTTCCGCCATGCAAGATTTTAAATTATATTAATGAAAACCATTGGAATGCAAAACACATCTTTAATAATCACCTAGAAAGGTAAAAAAAAGACATTTTAATATATCTTCTTCATCCTTTCAAGAGGCCGCAAATAAATGTTTCATGGGTGCACAAGAACTTGCATCTACACACCAACTATTCTTTGGTACCGGACAAATGAAAACTTCTTTGAGCATAATTTGCGATTCTAGAATTTAAGATTATATATTAAAGTCCGATAATGAAAGGCAAGTTTATAGTTAGCACTCGCCATGTTATGCATCCCAATGAAAAGCACATTTTCCATTGGGCCTTTCAAATCTGTTTAAGAAACGGAAAGGAGAAGTTTTTCATAGGCTATACTTTCCACGCTTATCTTGGACTCGGAATGAGAACGTATTTTTCTTTATCCTCCTCAAGATAAAACCAACAATATCTTCGTGGGTTCAAGAGCGGGACACCGCCAAATAAAGCTCCTCCTCCGGACCCAATCCCATCGATCGGAGACATCGGATCGCCATTCTAGAATGGGGACGAGCATGCATGTTTTGCATGCATGCGCGGCGCATGCCCGCGCTTGGTTGGGAGTTCGCTATTTTAGGCGTTTACGCCCGACTTCTCATCGGGCGCTTCCTCTTCTCTCTCTCAAAGAAGATTACCTTATTCTCTTTGAACCCACCCCCTCCCCTTCTTTGTTATTGTATTTTTATCGCAAGGGCACGCCACAGAATCAGCCCCTCCACTCACGGGAGGTTTGGTTTGTCTTGTTGTTTTGTTGGTGGTGTGCGTACGGGTTAGCGGCGGCATCTGTTTTCGACTTTTCCATTCGTGGGTTTTGGGAGCGATTTTTTATGCGTTTGTCCAAGCCCCTGCCGAAGGCTTATCACTAGGGTTTTTCCTCGAAAACCCGAAAGGGCGGGGTTTTTAATCCCGGTGATAAGCTTTTCGGCAGTACACTAGATCTCTATTAGCATTGTATTTTGTTGGGGTCCAAATGATATAATTGGATTTTCCCTTTATTTTTTATGGGTAGTTCGCATGTGTGCGGCTACCCACTATCCACCATTGTAGAAAATCTGCTGAGATGAATGAGAAGGACGGTTTGTTGGTTTCATGCGAGTCCCATTCTAGAATCTCATGTACGATAATTTTCCAACAGATTTCTGGTATAAAAACTTCCTTCTTTGACCAAGAACTTGTATCAACATGGTAGCGCCATATCCAGTTCTTCTTTGGCCCTTCGTCTAAAATAAACAAGGTGCAAAGCACTGTGGATTGCCCCCAAAATGCTATTATGAATAAAGCTTTATAAATGTATCTTCATGCGTCTGGTCATTTAGTCTAGTGGTAATACACTAGGTCTAGCAACTATAGGTCTTGAGTGTGAGACCGCCCAGAATCGCACTTTGAACTGTTGGGTGTCAAAACCCACAGACGCAATGTAAAGTGGTTGGGGCGGGGGCCCAACAAAGCAATGTAGTGTTGTCACATGTCCGGTTGGATCTTTGCCTAGTGGTGTGGACGTTAAAATACTATCTATCTATCTATTATTTAAATTATTTAATTATTTTGAAAGTAGTATAGGAACATGGATGAATCATTTAGGTTGCATATGTCTTGTTTTTGCAAGGCAAAGAGGTAAGTGGCCAATATCACGAAGATGTTGTTTTTCTATTTCGATCGATCCGTGTTGACAATTCATGTGTATTTTTTTTGTTTTGTTAAGGGTGATGCGAGCTTTTTTTTTTTGATGTTTAGATGTAGATTTTGAACATTATTTATTAGCATGTGTTTGTGTTGAATGGTTAAGTCCTTTGAGGTGTAGGGTTCGACTTAGTGTTGAATAACATGGATAACATATGGGATTTGAATTTTTAAAATCACGTAAAAAGTAAATCATTTATATAAAAGTGTCTAGTTTTGCCTCAGATTGTAGATGGAACCGACAAGTGTTGGTCTTGGCTTTGGATTTTGATTTTCACATCGTGCGCAGTGTTCTTCTTCATACGTTTCAATTTGTGCAATGTGTACAAACGTATCGTATGCTATCGAAATTGTTAGTTTGTGCTTCAAATTTGCCTTTGATCTGCGGGCCATATGTCATTACATCTTGAAATTACTTGCATATATTTGTGATTGGTACAATTGTTTGCTTACTGAATTCGCCCTTGTTGTTTTCGACATGACTTGGATACACAATGTCTTTCATGCGTCCGAATTGTTAATGTGTCGTAATTTACAATTGTGGTGTGTTTCCTTCTTGGTCTTCTTCTGCGAAGAATGCTAGTGTTGCATTTGATGTGGAGAGCGCCAAATGCCTCAATGCGTGACACCGCAAATGCTTTTGAACAAAACTATCGGCTTGTCCCCTATGAAATCTAGATTAGTTTGTATTGTTGGCAATGACAAAATAAGAAATAGATTTTGTTACCTTTGAAGAATCTGTTTTGCAACTCATCATGTATTGGTTCTTGTTCTTTCCGAATATCAAGTTTGCCATGTCCTCTTTCTTGGTTGCCGTCGGCGATTTGTAGCGAAGACGCCTTCTTCCGCAAGATCTTGTGCTCGATGACGACAAATGAGTATGCTTGCATGGCTTGTAGGAGCAAACGGCATGCTTTTCGGGCCAGATAGACATGCCTTTAATCGGGCCCGAGGTTTATGATTATTGAAGTAGGTTGCACTTGGGTGATGTGTGTCTGGCTCCAATCTTTATTGTAAACTTGTGGTCACCATAATCGTTTTTGATTTCGACTCAGATCGGTAAGCTGCAGATGGGAACATTGTTAATTATCTGAATTAGCAACATTATTCATTTTCTCAAATGTTTTAATTTTTGAAGTGTACTTACTTGGTGATTGAGACCCATGCTCCCGCTTTTCAAGATTGGTAACCGCGCGTGCTTGGTCTTGAACGCTTGGATTTGAATTGCAAAGTGATTCCTTCTTCATCTATAATGTCGGGAAAAAGAGCTACAAATTTTGCTTCTCGCATCCCGAAAGATATTTCCATAAGTACAAAGCACTAGGGCGTGTATCTCATTGTTTGGCTTGTTGGACAAGGTTCTCCATAGCTGGAGAGTACGTTGCTTCTTGTGTGTTGGCAAACTGGAGTTGGGTGCAATGTTATCTTCAGAGTTGGCTGTAATGGATGCCATTTGAGTGTGGATGTTGGAAGAATGTGAATGAAGAGGCTTGATGATGAGTGTGATGTAATTGTGAGGATGTGAGGGTTTGTTATCTTTTTATTGTAGTGTGTATCTAATTTTATGCTTGTTCTAATTACGTTCTTTTGATGAGATTGAGGTGGTTTATGAGTGTAGTTATTTTTATCTTGTTCTATTTTGTTTTTGTGGTGTATGTTTCATTCCAATTATAAGGATGTCCATCCAACAAGGTTAGGCTGGTCTGCTGCTTGTACTAGATCATTTGCTTCATTTAGGTGTCCTGCACGTCCAAGAAGATCAGCCATGCAATTATAATGGTTTGTATCAGGTACCATGCCATAGTCTTCTCTCATAAATTTAAAATACCGGCGACCTTCATCTAGTAGGCCTGCTCTGCTGCACGCAACAAGAATACTTGCAAACGTTGCTTCATTGGGTTTTATGTGTTCCATGTTCATTTCTTCAAAACAATTACTAGCTAACCTTGCATTGCCATCCTGCCCACATCCTGCAATCATGGTGTTCCATGATACTGAATCGTGACTTGGCATTATATCAAAAACGGTTTGAGCCTCCTCTAAGTTCCCACATTTTGAATACATATCAATAATAGCATTCCACATCACATCATCTAGTTCAACTCCACTTCTAAGAACCTTAGAATGAGCAATCCTGCTCTTACCGACCGCTCCTATACTGCCACATGCTTTCAACATGCTAAGAAACAGGAGTTTGTCAAGCTTCATTTCCAATTGTTGCATTTGCTCCAAAAGCTCTATTGCAGCAAGACTATCACCTTGTTCAGCATATCCAGAAATCATTCCACCCCATGAAATTATGCTTTTATTAGGAAGCTTATCAAAAACAATGCGTGCTTCACTCGCACACACACACTTTGCATACATATCAATAAGTGTATTGCCTACAACAAGCTCTAGTTCAAGCAGGTCTTCAATCACTTGGCTATGGATGATTCTCCCTTGACTGGTCGCTCCTATACTTCCACATGCTTTCAGGATGCTTGAGAAGATAATGTTGTTTGGAATTATCCCCTCATCCTGCATATCATCAAGCAGAACTAGTGAAAGAATGCCCTCCACATGCTGAGAATACCCACCTATCATTGCACCCCATGATACAAGGTTCCTGTTTGGCAAATCCTCAAACATCTTGCGTGCTTCATCCAAGCTTCCATGTTTGGCATATATATCGACAAGGCTGCTTCCGACAATAACATCTGATATGTGTCCATTCTCTATAATCTGTTCATGTATACGCCTTACCTGTTCTATTGATTCTATGGTCCCACATGCCTTCAGGGCACTTAGGAAGGTGAGCTTCTCCGGCTCAATGCCTTCACATTGCATCTCTTCAAAAAGTTCTAGAGCAGAACAACCATATCCACGCCAGCATATCCTGCAATTATCACGTTCCATGATACCAAATCTGGGCTATCCAGCTGACGATGAATAAAAACGCCCTGATGTTGGGCTTCCATACTGCCACATGCTTTTAAAATGCTTGCATATGTAACTTTGTTTGATTTTATGGCCTCTTTTTGCATATTGCCATAAAGTTCTATTGCTACAAAAGGGTGCCCATACTGCACATATCCTCCAATAATTACATTCCACAAAACTACATCTCGACCCTCCACTTTCTCAAACACATTGTTTGCCTCAAGTAGACTTTCACATTTAATATACATATCAACAAGATTGTTCCCAAGAATGTAATCCAAGGGAAGGCCATTTTGAATGATCTGCTCATGAAGCAATCTACCCTGCTCTATCCCCTCCGTAATTGCATATGCTTTTAAGATGCCAAAATAAATGACTTTGTCTGGTGTTACACCATCCTGTTGCATTTTATAACTAAGATCTAGTGCAAATTGACCATCCCCCTGTTGACAGTATCCTGCAATTATGGCCCCCCATGATACCACATCTGTTTTGTTTAGTCTGTCGAACACCTTGCAAGCCTGCAGTAGTTCTCCACACTTGGCATACATATCAACAAGCAAGTTTCCAAGCACAAGATC
The DNA here is from genome assembly GCA_021234155.1 of Isoetes taiwanensis. NCBI lineage: Eukaryota > Viridiplantae > Streptophyta > Lycopodiopsida > Isoetales > Isoetaceae > Isoetes > Isoetes taiwanensis. The sequence goes on from JAJEKV010000403.1 coordinate 111,432, forward strand.
TGATTCAAGTCCATCTCTTACAATTTGGTCATCAATGTACTGTCCCTGTGATATGTTTGATGTTGCAGCACATGCCTTAAGAACAGCAAGATAAACATACCTGTTATTCTTCATTCCAGATAGTTGCATTTGTTTAAACAATTCAAGGGCTTTTCCAGCATACCCAAGCTTGGCATTTGCAGAAATAACTGCACCCCATGTGTAGCGCTTGGGCTTACAACTTTATCAAATGCTTGATTTGCCTCCATTTGGCTTCCACAAGAGGCTAATAAGCGACAATAACATCTGATATGTGTCCATTCTCTATAATCTGTTCATGTATACGCCTTACCTGTTCTATTGATTCTATGGTCCCACATGCCTTCAGGGCACTTAGGAAGGTGAGCTTCTCCGGCTCAATGCCTTCACATTGCATCTCTTCAAAAAGTTCTAGAGCAGAACAACCATATCCACGCTCAGCATATCCTGCAATTATCACGTTCCATGATACCAAATCTGGGCTATCCACCTGACGATGAATAAAAACGCCCTGATGTTGGGCTTCCATACTGCCACATGCTTTTAAAATGCTTGCATATGTAACTTTGTTTGATTTTATGGCCTCTTTTTGCATATTGCCATAAAGTTCTATTGCTACAAAAGGGTGCCCATACTGCACATATCCTCCAATAATTACATTCCACAAAACTACATCTCGACCCTCCACTTTCTCAAACACATTGTTTGCCTCAAGTAGACTTTCACATTTAATATACATATCAACAAGATTGTTCCCAAGAATGTAATCCAAGGGAAGGCCATTTTGAATGATCTGCTCATGAAGCAATCTACCCTGCTCTATCCCCTCCGTAATTGCACATGCTTTTAAGATGCCAAAATAAATGACTTTGTCTGGTGTTACACCATCCTGTTGCATTTTATAATTCCATCCCCCTGTTGACAGTATCCTGCAATTATGGCCCCCCATGATACCACATCTGTTTTGTTTAGTCTGTCAAACACCTTGCAAGCCTGCAGTAGTTCTCCACACTTGGCATACATATCAACAAGCAAGTTTCCAAGCACAAGATCTGATTCAAGTCCATCTCTTACAATTTGGTCATCAATGTACTGTCCCTGTGATATGTTTGATGTTGGCAGCACATGCCTTAAGAACAGCAAGATAAACATACCTGTTATTCTTCATTCCAGATAGTTGCATTTGTTTAAACAATTCAAGGGCGTTTCCAGCATACCCAAGCTTGGCATTTGCGGAAATAACTGCACCCCATGTGTAGCGCTTGGGCTTACAACTTTATCAAATGCTTGATTTGCCTCCATTTGGCTTCCACAAGAGGCTAATAAGCGTATTATACGAGAGCTCAAGAATGCATCTGCATCAAGATTATTCCGAACGACAAATCCTTTTCTATAAATACATTCCAATAAAAAAATAGTTTGTTTTAAAAATAAAAAACCCAAAGATAAATTCTAAAAAAAGGAATCTCTAGCCCAAAGGTTAAAAAAACCAATAGTTTTTCAAAAAAAAAAAAACGAGTTTCCGATCGCCGGAAAAATAATTTGGCGCCCAAAACACGGAAAACCTTAGCGTGATATTCATACGCGAAAACAAAAAGTTTTTCACCACGGAAAAACAATCAAGAATGACTACCGCCGACATCGATATACCCCGATATGCCGTAATATGCCAAAACCAACCTCCCTAACGAATTGCCCCTTAATAACAGGGGCAATCCAAAATGCAACCATTTATAATAGGCCTCCCGTTGCATGGATCCAAAAGGCCTAAAAGGCCACGTTATTTATAATGGCACATTTATAATGGCACAAAAGGCCTAAAAGGCCACGTTAGCCAAAAGGCTACGTTGGCCAAAAAGGGAGCCATGCTAAGTTTAGCACAGAAGGGGTAGATAACGCCCTGGGCCGAGGGCGTTACCATAAAAACAAGGTGTCAGGCACCTGAGGGTTGACCTCTAATGGCCGAGGGTGTGTTTGCTTGGTTTTTATTTTGTTGTTTTTATTGTTGCCTCTGGCCTCGATCTAATTGTGTCGAGCTAATGCAATGCCATCAAGGATTGCAAAGCTCTATGGTGATGATGACTCAAACCCGAAGTTGTAGCCCATCCAATGTTGAAAATGGTTGAAAAATAGCATAACCAACTGCTTGCACGAAAACGACCTGCGTGTGAAATATACTACATAACGAGCAACCTCCAAACATCAAGAAAAGGATATTGCCACAAGTATGTATGCAAAAAAGGCACGCCTGTGGGTCGCCGCTGTGTTATGCAATGTGATGAACATTTTTAAATGATGTTCTTGCATTTTAGGTATCGGGCTTGTTGTTTTATGTCAATACATTTGCGACCAGTAAAAATATATTGTTTGAGATTTAATTAATTAGCTAATTATCGGTTAGATTTACTACATTGAAAAACCATATATTACGTATGTACATATCCCGTAAGATGTATTTGAATTTTGGGTCTTAGTTTTTAAGGATTACATGAATAACCAACGATGTTTCCCAAGAAAGACAACAAAATCATCTTTTCATAAATTCAATGAACAATCATAAGAAGAAGATAAACTCATGAAAACGCAATAAGACTCCTCCTTGTCATGATCTTTTTGATTCAAGATGCTAGTGAGCATTCAGTATTTCTATACTAGGAATGTGAAACATGCAAGCATAAGACATGTCCATTCAGTAGAGTCATGTGAAACCATGTCCCAGGTAGCTCAAAAACGAAAATGCCTGTGCAGATAATCATTAACAGTAATTACAGACTGGCTGGCCCTTAACGATGATCTATCAATAAACAGGGTTCTGGCATACCCCTATTAAGCGATACATCCGAGTTCTATTCCATAATCATCAACATCTCAAGTTATCTTTACTCCATTGAAGGGAAAGGTCTGGAGGCATAAGGGCCCATCCAGCAAGTCTAGGATCTTATTAAATGATAAATAAGGAATGACGAGTTAGGTGCACGGGTGGAGTAGATTGAAGGAAGAGCGGATGAGAGCAATGCTGAGATCAAAAGAATGTAGAGATTAGAGAGCATGAGGGCCTTACCACGACCATACTTCCGCAATGACCGAAGGCACAACAGACCTTCAACAAACGCATAACCACCAAGGTAAGGATCATGTTAAAAGACGAGTAAAAGAATAAGGTGTGGGGTGGGCGGGTGGGCAAGTAGGCTGACGGGAGAGTAGACAATAGGAGAACACAGATGAGCTGATGAAGATGAAAGGGGAAGAAAGGATATATGAAGGAGAGGCATCGTAACTACCAAGTGAGCCTAATTAACTATTGGCAATGGTTTTGATAATTACACTTATCTTCTTATAGTGATATGAAGATAAGTTCAATTCTCAAAACCAGCAAGCAACTCACAAGGAGAGAGAAACTGAAGAAAAGCCCCATTTAGGTGTCTCCACTAAATAACACAATGTACAACAACAAGAAGAAGTGTCTTCATAGCATAATTGAAGTTGAAATTTGGAATTCCATGTGGATTTGCCTAAGGATATTAGTTTAATCTATAGTACATGTTCTTCTGTGATCTAATGTCTATGTGAGATGCTTGATGCCTCTCCGTGTCTCCCCTCCTATGCAACCAAATTATCAAAAATGCCTTTATATGATGGTGACCTTCATATCGAACAAGGAAGCTTGATTCAAAGCATTGTGATAACGCAAAATAAAGAAATGAAAAATTACTGGCTTGTGCACAAATTTTGAGAAGGTTGAGAAACAATTACCAATCTATGTGCCCTTACTTGAATTATAAATCTGCTATTCACATTGCCTGTAATAGTTGAATCTAAATCCTACAATAGATAAATTGAGAGCTTAATGCTTTCTCAGTTGATTGGTTGGATGAAACATATATTCTCATGCTTGATCTGCTTAGATACAAAAGACTGAATTGGATTGTTGCTCCTAAGTTACAACGGAAAGAAGGCATAAGAATCATAAGATGAGCCATGACAATTGAATGGGAAAATACAGGCAAGAAAACTGCACGCGGCAGATCAGAAGCCACAGAGTAAATTATCAATGTATTCTTCCTGTTGATCCCTATGAGAGCTAAGAAGCAAAAACAATTCACGGTATCAATAGGTTTGAAGATTTGATTGCAAGCAAATATTCAACACTGCAAAATCGTCAAAGTCCGTCTTGTTTTTGGAACAGCTCTGCATGATTTGTTCTGCATTTAACAAAACAACAGCCACATAATTTTTCAGTTCATCGGTGTCTCTGCATAAGATTTTCAACCATATTCTACTTGTAGGACCACTGAAGCTTTCGGTTTTGGCCTGCTCTGCTCTGCTATGATCTGCTCTGTCCCGAACCAACCGCATTGCTATCTTATACTTTTTTCCTTAAGTGCATTGTATCGTTGTCCCAATCTGTTGTGTTTCAATTGTGAACACAGCGCAATCAGTTGCATTTCAATCCAGAACACATGTATTTATGACTTTGGATTTGAAGTCCGTATACAACAGCCTTGTTGTGAGATCTGGCAGTGGTTTGAAATCCCTGGGGTGCAAAGCCTATTGTTTATATGTGTTCGTGAATTACTTCCCGCGAAGTACCAATGTTCTGTGAGATCTGACAAGGGGTTGAAATCCCAGAATGCAAAGCCTGTTTGTGCTGCTTTTGCAATTCTTGCAATTCTGTTGTTGTGCAACTGGCTGTGCTAGATCCGTGTATTTGTGAAGTAGCATTATTCATGTTTTGATTAATGTTTTTGTTGTATTGTATAGTGTGTATATTGACTTCTATTATGGTTTTGAAAACCATATGGTGAGGTGGAAAATTTGACCCCATCTTGATTTTTGCTCAACGGTTGTGGTCCTTGGAGAAGGAATATGGCATAGCATATTCCCTTCATCAAGGGCCTAGAATTAGAGATTATATGGAAATATAGAGTAGGGACACATAAATAATGCAGAAAGAGCTTCAAAGGCTATACTATTAGTAGAAAAGTTCGCATCAATTGCCCACAACAATATGGGCTTTAAAAATAAGATAAGAGAATGTCATTACAAACATCCATAGCGTCAAATAAAGCTAAACATAAGATATTACCTTGTATAGCTTGAATAAGCTTGGTAATGCTTGGTTTTCTAAGAAAAGCTGAAACTGATAGCTACTTTTTCCACATCTTCATATCTAACATTGTGGGCTAACCAAATCCTGTTGCTTTCTGTTCAAAGCGGCTTTGAACGCATGCAGTGGTAGTAGATTTAATCATATGCAACTGAAGAAAGACGAAAATCAACCTTAGACAAAACCTGTTTGAAGGGAAATTGTTACAAAGACATGGCATAAAAGGTGCATTAATTGAAGAAGAAACACGCCGAGTCTACAAATGAAAGGAGATGAGAGGTAAAGAGTTGTTTCGAGACGAGACGACGAGAATTGTCCTTTATTTAATCAGGTAGAGTCGATCCGATCCTAGAGTTTTAACAAATGCAAAAAAAAACTTTATGCTGCAAGCCAGGCTTTGGGAACATTTTTAGCCTTTTTAGCCTTTTCTAGGTCATTAGATGAAAAAAAAAATGCAAGAAAGGCCCACCCTATAAATTTGTCCTATAGCTATAAGAAGTATGAGGAGATACACATATAAGATTAGATGAGAGCGGCCACTTCTGCGGTAGGAGCAAAATACACTCCACGGACTAGAGAGAGAGGGATCCGAGGACAGAGCTCCACCGGGTTCCATTGCTATTGCCTTAAACACTTGGGTGTGGCAAGCATTTGGTCCATGGGAGAATGGGGGGGAGATGGGGGCCGGGCCTTTCGATAGCTAATGGAAAATAGTAGCAACCGGCGTAATCTTCTTTCTTCCACATCGGTGCAAAAGAATTGACGCTTAGAATAGATCTCTACAAATCGATTCCCCCGCATGTGAAGAGCGGGGGATGGGTTTGGACCAATGTTGTAAGCCCTTGATTGGCACTACAAATGCCGAATCTAATCGTGTTAGGCACTGAAGAGGGCCTGAGCAGAGTTGGAAGCCCGTTTGCAGGGGAAGAGAATGGGACTATCGACTATGGGGCTTTTGACCCCAACAAGGGAATAGGAATAACTTTGCTGAAGGGGCTTTTAATCCCCATACAATATGAGAGGCATCAAGTGACAGAGCAAGCAATAGCAATGACCATATCATGTCAGAATTGAATGTGCAAGCTGACCCCAAAATACACATTGATAATAAAAAAGATGCTAACATAGGTAAGTCCTCTCCCTTTGTAGATAATGTGACTTATTAGAAGCAAAAGCAAGATATAGGAATTAAGTCTGCACTACAAGGTCAACGTCATGAAAGGAGAATTTAGCATGACACAAGTAGTAAAGATCTAGCCGAAGCAAGGTCTCCGAGTTCAAGAGAAGTCCATCAAAGAGGAAATGTATGGAAAGGATCAGATACAGTGACAACAGTGAGTAGACCAAGGTTCTCAAAATGGATCCAAAATCAAATACCAAAGACAAATAAAAGTGCAAGAGTTAGCGTGGCACTTGAAAACACAAGTTGCCCTTCCATGGTCACTCTTCAATGGTTTAAGAACATTCACTTTGAAGAGTCCTCCAAGTGAATACAAAAGTTACAAAGTATAAAGAAGAGGTGGGCCCATCATGCCATGCGTGCAAAATAAGTGATAAACCTTGGAGGATTGTCTGATAGAATGTAGGGATCTGCGATTAGTGTGGAATTGGTGCGAGGAAAGATTTGATAATATACTAGGGACCAATCAGATCCTCTTCGGGGCATTTATCCCGTAGAATGGGTAATTCCTAAATGCATTGCCTTTCAAATAGTTAGGGCTTGGACACTATGGATCATATGAAAAAGAAGAAGAACAATAGTCTTTTTGTGAAGAATACACCATCGGCACTCGATTGGTGTATGCTCTGGAGAGGTGCTTAAGAAAGTACAAATGCATACATGAAAGTGACGCTACCTTGAAAGAGGTAGTTTGACTTACATCAAACTTTAACTACTAGAGGAGAGGGTGCCTATTTGCTATATAGTCATGTAACATTTTCTTAATATTAAATAGAATTCTTTTGTCCATAAAAAAACTAGCAAAAAGGCACGCCAGAGGCTATAGAAAATAAAGGCATATGAAATTAGGGCAAAGTAGTATAAATTGAATTGTATTTGTTGTGCTTAATGTGATAGAAAGAAATGTTGGATATGAAATTAGGGCAAAGTAATATAAATTAAATTGTATTTGTTGTGCTTAATGTGATAGAAAGAAATGTTGGATCTACTGAATGGCAGATCTACTGAATGACGTAGTTGAGTGCAAGTCTCACCATGCGGTGTGTGTTCCAAAAAATTGCAAAATTGCCCCTAATTAAGGCCCTGATTTTGGCATCACCAATTCCTCCGATGCTCATGGCATCTCACTCCACTAAAGACCTTGAAAAGCCACTTGGTTTAAAGACACTACAATCGGTAGGCTTAATCCCACAATAAGGTGAATCGGTCTCAAGCATCAAACTTTCTACTGATATGCCACTCATCACCTCAAGGTTTTCTTTTGTTTTCAAGGAGCAGTTTAACCCTGTAGGACCACAGTAAATTTAGCTTAATATGGCAAAGAGGTGGAATTAAAATACCCTTCAAAGCTCATCACTTGGAGAAATTAAAAGGAATGTGTCCATCTTAATGATTGGTGAAATTTTTTAATATTCCCTTACTCTGCGTTGATTCAAAATGAGACATGTGCTGGTCAGGTTGAGAACGTCTATATGCATTCCCATGTCAAGATCTCAATAGCTTGGACATACCACATCATCATTTGTAACATTTTCTTTTTGTTTTTCCTTAACATGTTTAACTTTGGTATTTCATAGTAAAGAAAAAAATCAAAGACTAATATAAGACCAGAGATAGAAAAGGATGCTTCAAATTCTAGGAATCACAAGTTAATTATGCAAAAGGACGATGATGAAGCAATCAATCAAAATCCAATGCTTTTGTTACAGCAAGAAAAGGGAAAAAAAGGCATACCTATATACAGATTTTCAATTTGAAGCAGTTTGTCCCTATCTTCACTGTTTCTTGTAAAGAAATGTGCTACCCCACAAACAAATCTGCCCTGAGATAACAGCTACAAAAAGTTATGACCATAAGGTATGGTATGAACTGAAAGTCAACATTTGGAAAAACAAACCATGTTATTTTTTGTTTTGAACTGAATTGAATTGAATTGTTTTTATCGTCCACGGAGACCAATCGGCCTATGGGACCCAATACAAAAAGCGCAGCAGTCACATTACTGCCCGGATTAAAAAACCCTCGCCCCGAAGGGTTTTCGAGGGAAAACCGCGGGCGTTAGCAAGACCGCCGACAACGATTAAATGGTTGATCGGGGCATATCTCGAGCCCCTCAAGTCCGCACTTCCGAATGTATGATCCGAAAGTGAGCGCACCGGGTCGCGGCCTAAAGAAGAAAATAACAAAAAAGAGCTGGTTAGCTGATGTTCATTCCCACATGTAACCGATGTGAAGTATAGAAGCTTCATAGGTGCTGATATATTATAATGCAGCATCTTTTTTGCCATATTGTAATTATCATGAAACTACAACAATGTAACTGGTCCTATAAAAATACCTGCAAGATCATAGAGTAATGGGATGTGATGTGGGAGCTTTGGAATTGTGGCAACTCTAAGACAATACAAGAAAGTTGCATCCATTTCTAGAATGCCTTAGATTAGCTGAATGAACTGACTGCATGCAACCATGATGGTATTGTGCATTCAGTGCAGGACATCTGTAGGATTCATGCACTTGAACCTACTATTCAGTGTGGATAGATCAATTAGGACTTGTACAACGTCAAGTACCACCAATTCGTCCTCTTCCATCCCAGCTTTGGCCTGAACCTGCTAGCAGGTTTGCAAACAAGGGCAAAGAGGCTTACTAGAGATTATAATATATTGCATTTTTGAAGTTGTTGAAGTTTTAAAAGGTCTTGCTTATGAAGGATTGTTTAGGATTGATTTCCCTTCGGTTCCTCACTATGGAAGCGTGACTATGCTTAGATAATCAACATGTGTAGCTATGACTAACTACTAGCATAAAAGCAAATAGTAATTGGATGCCCGGCATTGCTGAGCTTTCCCGAGCTTTCGCAATGGTGTGTTATGTTGGCGCTAGTGTGTGGATGTTGTGGGAGTGCTATATAAATTGCATCCAAAAGGTAAAATAGAGTAGGAAACATGTTATGAACTATGTGAGAGCAAAAGGTGCAATCATTCTATGTCAAATAATGCCCAATCAACATCACTACGACATGAGGTATTGAAATAGAGATATACTGCTAAAGGTGCAATATATTGCGACATCATATTGTACTCAAATAGAGATGCATTTTGAATAGAATAGATGTACCAAAAATGCAATATATGCCCTTTGGCTACACACCAAGTCACAACAATAATAGCCACGCCAATCACAACAATAAAGCATTGTCAGGCATTGTTTATGTTCACAATAAGCATTCAAGTTCAAGTTGTTTGCCAATATTGGTCAAAGGTTAGCTACATATGTCACTGTGAAGTATAAGATAGCAAATTAAGTATTCAATTTGATTCTTTGAATGACATTAACAAAATTGAGATTAGGAATTTTTCTCCTTTTCTGCTTATGTGATGGGTAGTGCATAGTGTATATTGGAGTATTGTTTCATGTTAAGACTCAATCTTTCTTTTCTAGAATTTCATCAATCTAAAAGAAAAACTTGAAGTTCAATATAGCATAGACGTGGATTGGACGTGTACCCAACAAATAAGAATAATGAGTTTTGCAAAGACGGGAATCAGAATTGTGCTTAATTGTCTATGAAAGTTTATTGTCAAATTTAGCTCTGTAAAGTAGTTGTTCCCTCCTGCATTCCATAACATTAGTAACATACGTAGCAATTCAATATTTTTTTGAAGAGAGTCCTATCTAATTGCAATGTAGTCATGATTGCAGAATCTTGTTGCAAATAAAAGGGAACAATAAGTTGCATTATGCAGATTACTTTAGAGACGAATCAAACTGGGCATCAGTCAAGCATTCTACTTTCATCCTTGGATTTTCATGCAATGTAATCTCACCATTATAACCAATCCATTGAAGATAGATACGTGACCTATGGAATAGCGTATGTGGTTTATATGATGCCTCTTCGTTTAAGATACCAGTATTTCTTAGTTTTAGATGGGCAAGATATGAGGTTGTTGTAGCCATTGTGTTGTAGAGCTTTATGTAACGTCTTTCGATTTCGTTTGTCATTTTCTTGGTTTTGGTTTCTTCTAAAAGGTCGATGTGGAAGTTCTTTTCGTACAGTTTGTACTTATGGACGTCTGCTGCCATTTTGAGATTTGGTTTTGATTTGTGTTGTTTGTACCTTGTTGATAGGTTTGTTGTTTGTCCGATGTATTTCTTGTTGTTCTTATTGCACGTTAGGCAATATATCTTTATCGTCGGTGTTTTTTTACCTGTGTCATTGTTAGTTGTGTTAGGAGTTGATTTGCGATGTAGATGTTTTGTTTCTTCCTTATTATTTGGTTTTAGATTACATGTGTTTATGATTATTAAAGTAGCATTTGAGATTGAAATTGTATTGTGTTATGTTTGGACAGTTTAAATGGGAGGATTGGGCAATTTTAGGCTTGGATTTAGTTTTGCGTTTGATTAGGGATGAAAACATTATCAGACAAACTTGAAAATCCCAAATTAACAATATTGATATGCATTTGAACTCGATAGTTTTAGGTTCGGCAGTTTTTGCATTGGATAGTTTATCTTCATATGGTGGGCAAATGAATAGAATAGAATAGAATAGAATAGAATAGAATAGAATAGAATAGAATAGAATAGAATAGAATAGAATAGTTTTTTTAACGTCCACGGAGACCAATAGGTCATGGGACCCATACAATGGGCTAGTATAATCATTACTACTAGGATTAAAAAACCCCTGCCTCGAAAGGTTTTCAAAACTTTCGATAGTTTTTGCAACAGATAATTTGTTGTCATATAGTGTTCAAATGAGTTGTTCACATTTGTAGAGAAGAAAGCCAAAAAAAAGCACAAGGGGCATAAATGATTTCCAGCCTTGAATTTGCTTTTCTAATGATGCAAATAATGCTTGTTATGAGTATTGAAAAATAAGGTTCTCTTGCGACGTGAAAAATTGGCAACTTCAATGAGGGGTTGCATGGCTACTAGGTTGCAAAGATCGCTACAATGTTAAAATACATCTAGTGGATTGAGCAACTTAAACAAGGTAGAAATCTCCAAGACATGTTTTTCAATATGCGGCTGAAGCTTTTGTTACAACCTAGGAGTCTACTGTACTAGAACATGTGCCACTCGTTTCATAGAAAGCAAAATGCTACACAATTACAAGAGACACATTAATGAAGTCAAAATCTGCTAAAATATAATCTATACTTGGGGGGTCGGGCAAATAAATATAATATGTGCAATTGAATGAAAGTGAGATGTTTCTTGCTAAATATGCAAATAACAAAGTCGCAAGACAAGAGTTTAGAGGCCTGCAAAATGCAAAATGCAAGTGAGTGGGAATTATTTCCTTAGCTATCAACGGGATATCCAACCATCTTTTAAGCAACATGGCAATGTAGTGGGGCTTATAATCCTCCATAATGACGTGCAAGCAGCTTTACGTGCCATTACGAGAAATAAGTAGGAGAGGTAACTAGGAGGCTACAGGAACAAAAGATATCATTTTCCCTTTTTTTATGATGAAACAAAACTGCTGCAACTTTCATTTGGGCACCCAAAAACTTGTTAATTAGAGGAGAATCTTCATGTACATTGTGGACCTTCTACAGATGATAGTACATTCAAGTGTTGTTATATAGAACCGTTTGCGGATATGCTTTCTGGACCTACATTAAATGTGAGCATACATGGCTTATTAGGTGAAGCTCATTGTCCGATGAATCACAAGGTTGAATGAAGAGTGGTGGTACAAATGGGTCTGCTCACAAATGCTATAAATGTAATAATTATAAAGGGTATTGATAATACATACAAAATGGAATGGGTTTTAGATGAAATAAAAATAAAAATAAAATGGGTTAGACAAGTATTGGAGCTATGCTACCATAACAATTAAGATGTAGAAACTAGCTTGTCCATACATAATATCGACACCAGATTATGTAAGAAGCATAAGCTTGATAAGCCCTATAATTTTTGGATGAATTTATCTTTTGGAGATCATGTTGCATATTTAGGGATAACTCAAGCATAAATTATGGCATCTAATACAACACATAATTCATGCAATCAACATGTTGGCAAAGGAGAAAGAAATGCACCAAACATACGTAAAGAAGGGAGAAACAGTAATAAACTGGGTTAGCTACGTAAGTGACATGCAAAAAGGAAATTATTGAAGCATAAGATGTTTAAAACCCGTGACATTCAAATAAGAGTGGCGTGGCACAATGGTCGCAAAACAACATTGTTGAAAGGTCTACATTTGTTTCTTGCCCGAAACAAAGAGAGCTACTAATGCAAGCAAATAGAGTAAACAAATCACAAATGCAAATGGAGAGCAGACATTGTTGAAAAGGAGAATAAAAAGTTAAAGAAAACATACATTCTAGATCCCCAAATATGATTCATTCAAATTGCTCTCAAATAAGAAAAATAGAGCAGCCTCGTGAAAACTCAGGATAAAAGCATTTCAAAAAGCGGCTCTCTAGCGGTGAGGTGTGAATAAATGAATCTTACCTCTATCTATGCTGCTATAACAGGGTTAATGAAGTGTGAATAAATGCTTGCATCTATCAATGTTGCTTTACAATAAAAGGGCTAATGTGTAATAAGCCATGTATTTCCACTGCTTGAATGCTGAAGTGAAGCCACGAGCTGTAAAATATAGACCAAGTGAGTATAAAAAACAGGATGGAAACCCCTAGTATTTAAGCTGCAAAATAAGCATAAGACTACTGCAGAGGCACATGAAATGGCTGAATGTCTGAACTCAAAATCAAGCTAGAAATGTAAAACTATTGAAGAACATACCATCCTTGGTGAGAAGGTTCATAGGTTACAAAATGAGCTGAACTCAAAATCCTTGGAATTATCTAAAGTGAAGAACAAGAATGTGGATCTCAATCAAAAAATTCTGCCAAGATTTTCTAATCCAAACTCTCAAAGAAGAGGCATTGCAGCTACGTCGCTTGTCCTCCTTAATGCTGTCTAGTTCAGATCTAGTGCAGCTTAAAAATTGCAGCGCAATATAGATTAACCACCTCTTGAATTTTAAAATAGAATATTTCTAGAGCCGTGTTGATTGAAGGAATTCTTTGGTCAATTGTGCAGGGTTGCAGAAGATGAATAATCTTCTAGATTTCAAGGTAAGATTTCCATTTTTCCCTTGCAGATGAGGGTTCCATATTGCGCCCACTATACTTCTACGTTGTCTTTCTTCTCGAAGTAGGAATGTCATGTAGAAATGGGCAGATGAATGACAACACCATAGCCAGGAAGCTCCAGTCGGGAAAGGAAAGCAAGGAAGAAAAAACAAGCCCTAGTCTATGTTAGGCATTGAGACTATGCCTCTAGGGTCTGGATAGATAATCCAGCCACATCGCGTTCTTTTCTGCAACTGGTCAAAAAGCGATAAAAGAAAGAAATGTTGAAGAGAAGATGAAACAACAGGACATACACCTGAGCAAAGAAAAGGAAGAATAAAAAGCCGTTAGAAAGGAGAAGCACCATGACGACTTACCATGGATTTGTGGATGGAGCACAAAAAGACAAAATGCTCCATATACCTATTGCATCATAAAAGCAAACAATGGTACAAGATATTAGAATCACTACTCAGCATAAACTATAGTCATCGAAAGGAAGAATTGAACTCTACAGAACAAAATACCTTCACAATAAAAACGTCAAAACACCATAGTTCCTGTTTTAAAAGTTCACAAAATCCACTTCACGTCTAGAGATGCCTAAATACCGAAAATTCCTTCTTCCTTTTTTAGAGACATCGAAATCCCGCCGTTACATAAAAATGCTCTTCTATCTGATGGCAATAACAGACTGGTAATTTAAGGGCATTGTTTGTGGCTTCCTACGTGCCCTGCTTTCAAAAAGAATCTCGAAGCTTGGATGCCCTGTTTTCAGAAATTGGCGAAGCTTGGATACCTTTTTTTCAAAAATTTGCAAGCAAAGATGGGAGGCCTTGCTTTCAGAAAAATTTTCGTAGCTTGGATGGACTCTTTTTAGAAACTTGCAGTAGAATTGAACTCTACAAAACAAAATACCTTCATAACAAAAACGTCAAAACACCATTGAAGTTTGACTTACAGAACACATGAATGCAGCAGGCCTGTATGCTATTGAAATTCAGTTGCATCATAATGCTTGGAGTTGTATCAAGAAGATCTCACTCAAGAAAGGTTATGGCATGCTAGATATGGCCACATTGGAGAAGTCTAGTTTGAAGAGTCTATATTCTCCACAATTATCAAGGACTCACAAATAGGCTTACATTGTGGATCAGAACTGGAATGAAGTTATGATCTGGATTAGAAGCAAGCAGAAGCTGGGATTTGCTAAAAGGCTTGGTTAGTATGAGCACAATATGAGCATACTGTGGCCAAAGTCATCTGGCCAGTTCCCAAAGGATCCACCACCCCTGGCAGAACTACTCTACATGGCATAAAACATCATGGAATAGAAAAAATCCAGTTCAAGATGCAATGCCATGGCAGAGCCATTTCTTCTTGTCTCGTATATTTTAAACCAAGGAATCAAATTCGGCAATGGCTTAAAAAGAAAGCAACCTCAGTTTACTTGGAACACTGATGCTATAGAACCCTAAATGATGGACGAAGCCTGGCGCACCAACAGAAAGAAAAATGCGTGGAAAATCTGGCAAAGAAAACACAAAGGAAAAGCAATGAATGGCTCGCTCATGATCCGGCTAATATCTGCCTCAGTCTCAGATGAATAAAACAAGGATTTTCTTGGAAACAGGGTAAGATGAAGCAACGATTTCTTTTATTGAATCACGATACTCAAACTGTGTCTTTATTGTCTCATTATCAACAGCAAATGGAGCCACAACAAAAAAAAAAGAGAGAGAGGCAAATATGCTTTGATCTTGCCAGAGGGAGCAGATGAAGAGGAAGACCGCGATTGAAGACTGGAAAATACATAGCCCGTGGTATCTCCATGATTATTTTTAGGGTTTTTTCTATTTTCGATGACCGTCGATATAAAAAAACTCAAAATCTAACGGATATTCATACGCCACATCAAATTTTGCTGAGGTGGAGGTGATACGTGGATAGCCTAGAATTGCAAGAAAGGGTGTAGGCTTGGTTAGGCTGGCGTGCTAAAAAGAAAACATATACGATTATATAGTGAATATACCCTCTCTCTTTTTTCTCTTCTTTTTTTTTTTTTTTTTTTTGAGTGAATGGGGTTTTTTCATTAATTATAGAAAAAGGTACAACATATTGAGTGAGCCTTTAAGGTGTGCTAGTTCATGAAACGGTATATTTATAACATAAGGTTTAGATAGTTTGAGGGCTGTATTGTATAAGAAAGAGTATGAAAATATGGCAAAAAGGAATCTTTACCAACTCCTGTATTTAGGAAAGGTTTTTTTTTTAGGCCCAACCATCCATTGGTTTTAGACGGTCAAAAAAAGAAGAAGAGGATGCATGATCCGGCTATGGCGACGAGCACATACGCTCTTCTTTTTTCTCTATGCAGAGCTTTGCATGAAGCGGCTAGGGCTAGCAGGGCGGCTAGGGCAGATGCAGTCGCCTTGGCATAGTGGCGATAGTTTCTTCCCGATTGTTCACCTTAGAAAAAGCAAAGGTGCTAGCCGACTACCGTACCATGTTCATCATGTATTGAAAAGCTTCTGCTACCTCGAATTTATGTAATAGATAATGGCCAAGAGCAGGCCATTTCGCCGGTAAGGGCTTTGGCGAGCCCGTTAGGGCGAGCCAGTCCGAAGCCAGCTAAAATGGCCTCGCTTCTTGGCCATTATCTTATAAAGGAAGGGATGGCGATATTTCGACTTTATTCTGTCGGATCGTTGAAGATGTGCCCATCCGCAAGCTCCATGAGATCATCCATGAAATCAGCGAGTAAATAGAATCACTTTTCACCCCTCGGCTGTTAGAAATAGGTGACCATCGGGAGGCACCGCTTCTAGATCGTTGAAGCCGTGGCGCTAGAAATCATGTGCCCATCCGCAAGCTCCATGAAATTCCATTGCAATTCCTCCACCCGGTGTTAGAAATCAGGTGATCATCGGGAGCACTATTATGGCAATATAAAATGGGCTGAAAATGTAAGAAATATCGCCATCCCTTCCTTTATGATTAGAAGAAGGTGCCTCATTAAGCCTCGAAGTTCTAGGTAAGGGTTAGAGGCCCGCTTTCTTTCCGTGAATCCTTGTTGTTGACACCTACTTAATGCATGCTTTGTTTAGGAAATAGGTTTGAAATAAAGTAAATTTGAATTTCATGTGCTTAGGAAATAGAAAAGACTTCAAAGTATGTGCGCTTGCATTGGGCAGGCTGCTTTTGGAGTCGCTGCGCATTGTGCAGGGGTTCTAATCCCCAGTCTGTTGGTTTAATCTTTATGCGGTGCCCATTCTGTGGTTTAATCTTTCTGCAGGTGACGACATTCTGTTAGTAGCGCAGGTTCTTTGCTTGAACATTTTGTGTGGGCCTTAAACTTGTGGCACAGGTTGGAGGGCGCCAATATAGCATTCTTTCCAAGCTTTCTTTCGACTTGGTAGCGAGGAGTTCTTTGTGCTTGTAGCTCTATGTGCTTCTAATCTTGCGGTGGCCGGTTGTTGCGGTCGCGGCATGAACTTTGCTTGGTAGAACCATGCTCGGGGATTGTAAGGATTGTAAGGGCTGCTAGAAAACCTTGTGGCAGAAGTTGGACGTGCCAATATAGCATGCCTATCTTTGCCTTGCTATGTGTGGCGTGTACCTATGTTTAAGGGATAGATTCTAATTTTAACTTCTTTCTAATTTGGAGTCAAACTAATATTGGGTTTTATTACAATGGTTGTCAACCCTCCTTAAAAATAGAGCCACCTAAGCGTTTGACCCCATCTCACGCTGAGGTGTAGGGCTAGGATGGCCCCAGAGGGCATATGCCTGGGAATATTCTCAGATCCAACGTCAGGGAATCGCCTAGAGGCCTCATCAACGATAAAGTATAAGTAGGCTAATCATAAAAAAGCATACAGATAAGTACAAATAGGATAAGTGCTGTGAGAAGCACATAGTAGTGTCCAAAATATTATTCAGCCTTATTAGTAGCTGGTAAGTTTGTTGTCTTTGTTAAACCGAGAAGAACATTGTTGTAAAAAGTTCGGCAACATGCCTTTAACGGTCAAAAGACCGACCCAAGATGAATTCCTGCAAAATAGATTATGTGCTAATGAAATGCTGTAATTATATGAAGATCAGTATGTGGTCCCAAAAGTGTGAGGTGCAGTTCAATGGATAGGAAGAGAGTGGGAATGTCAATGGAAGTGGTAGGAGCTAAGATAGTCAAAGTGAGCTTGGAACTGAGGTTGGAGTATAAGAGTGCGGCCATTTCCCCAATTCAACTCAATAATCAGCCTATCTGCATTTGTGGTGGACATTAGAATGATTAATGTGCCATATGCATCTGCCAAACCCCTGTAGTGGTAATAACATTCTCTATAATTCTCAAACTGTTGATCAGTCATTCTTCTGCTGTTACATTCCATAAACCACCATAATTGCACCATGAGATATGTGCTTCTGCAAAATTCCATAGCCCAATCTAGTTCATCATCAGGGATGTCTGGTATGTCGATATCAGTGATGCCCCATTTGGACACATCCACATGTCATATGTATAACGTATATCATGAACTAGCCTCCATCCCGGGAACAAATTGCGGTTCGGCTGGCTCAACCGAAGTGCCAATGTCCCTACTTAGGTTCCTCATGTAATCTACCAGTAAAAAATTAAGTGTCAGTAAGAGATTCATGACAATGTAGTTTAAATATTTTATAGGCACCCAAGAAATTGCCTATACTTAGCCATTTATTATCCAAAGAATCTAAGGAATCTTTTCTTTTTTCTCTTCTAACAAGAAGCATTATGTACTGAAGTGCATGCCTCATGCTATATTAGCAACTAAGGCACCAATGATATTTACCTGAGCTATATATATTACAAAGAAAAAAATTACCAAAATAAGTAAATAACTAGGTGTATCAAATTTCACAAACTTGAGAGGTGATTATAAGAATCCAAATCGAATTAACTTCGATTATTCGATTTAAATTCTTATAATCGCCTCTCCTCCCCTCAACTTTCAATTGCCTCATCTACAAATTTCTAGATTCCCCAACATAAAATAAGTATTGAAGACAATCAATACTACTTAATATAAAATTTACCTAGGATGACAGCCATAATGGCATGTCAATATAGAGTACAGACACATAAATAATGTAGAAAGAGCAAAGGCTACTACTAGTAGGAAAGTTTGCATCAATTGCCCGCAACAGATATTTACAACGTAGTTACCCAACATCCTTCACTCCAACATACCACACAGCAGATGCTACCATTGTTGCAACCATATGACATATTTGCGTACTTTGGTTATGCCCCAACTTTGAAGTCCTTGCTAAAGTTGCAAACCATGTTGCATTGAGCGCAAGAAGGGTTTCAGCAACGAGCTTACTCCATCTTGGCATGTGCATATATGCATAGACTGGGCCGAAGGATGAGCAAACCATAGTGATGGCCACACAAATGGAGACTTGTTTCCAGGGATAGACATTTGATGTTGAAACCTTATTCTTATTGTCTCCCTCTTGAACCAAAACGTCACCTGTAGTAATGTATTTAAGGATGTCCAATGCCATGTGGCGTTCAAGTTTCTCACAAAAACTTGGTTGACGAAGAAGCGATAAACTAGCCACAATGCTAAGAGTATCGTCTTCTACCTCTATTAACATGTCTGAAACAAGTTGAAGATAACCCGGTTGCAATTTAGAAGTATCAATCCTGCAATCATGGGCCACCACTTGATGCACATATAAAGGCTCTTCAAAGACACCAATGAGCCTTGCAGAGATTCTCTCGTAGACGCCAGCGAGAGCTCTTATTGATAAGCCTATACTCACTAGTGTGGCCAACCAAAGCATGCCATGCCCAACAACACCTTTTGGTGCCAGCTTTTCCACCTTGAGAGATCCATAGAACCAACCTCCCACAACCAAAATCATTTCTAAGAGGTTGACTCCAAGGCCAAGTAGTAAACGAAGTGGCTCATGCAAGTTGACATGAATGGAGGAGTCACTGGCAATCCCAATAACGTTTCCAACTTCTGAAGTATAGTTATACAACATTCTGTCAAAACCAATTAGTGAAAGAAGCACATCATCGCCGGCAATTGAATCGGCCCCGAGCTTTGAGAGCACAAGTCTCGATGTGAATATCCAAACTGCAAGTCCTCGGCCCGAGGCAGCACCCATGAGCCCGACTGCAATGCACACAGTTGAGTGGACAATGACATACATCCATATTGCTGATATCACTATACATTGTCTGCTCCTCCCAAACTCAGCTACTAGCTTTCGTATGCCAATGTACGGTGAAAGTACACCTTCTATTTGATATGATGTAATGTGCCTTCCAATGGTTGTTGCTTCCTGCACTTCCCATGGTGCTTCATTTCTTGTAGCAGTTCTAGTTGCCCTAACATCACACCAGCCGCATATCATAGATGCAACCATATCCAATTGCACCCTTTCCCTTAAAGGATCATTGCTGTACTCTTCTAATGCTTGAAGATGCTCCTGAGAGAATGCAACATATACCGAACTTGTATCCACGAATCTAGTAACTGAAAACTCAGGACACCTTGGTGATTGTGTCCAATAGGCATTTGAGGTGGTGGTAACATCAGAGCGGAGCTTCCTTCCAACAATAAGCACAAGCCAGCGTTGCCTTCCTACTGCCTCTACCAACATTGCTAACCTGGTTAAAACCATGTGAAATTTAACTCATATTTTTAGGATTATGCTAATAGGCTAAGAATCTAAAAATAATTTAAGAAATAAGGCACAGGGAACATCACAAATATCCCTAGCTTGCTTTTTTAAGTTCAACTATAGTATATCTACCTCTTTAATTGTTTCATTTGTTATTCATATTCATTGTAGCAATATGCAATCCTCAAAATAAATTTTCAAAAGATCTTGAGTGGCTTCTTTAACTTCCTTTATAGCTTCATGAACAAAGTAAATCCAGCTTATGGCTTAGTAGCTAATGCATTTTACTTCTCAGAACTCCAATTGGTGTCAATAAGGCCATTTTGGAGATACAAGTCCTAGAACTGCAATGTGGTGAATAAAAGAGTGGATTTAAGTGCTCATGGAATTTTTCTAGTAAGGTGGGTTTCTTTGACTGTTTTAGAGTGGACATGTGCAATACAGAAACTAAATCCTGTAAATGTTCTGGCACTTCTTGTAGGCAATCAATATAGAGCATCATGCCAGTGGAAAATACCATATGCTCAAGGTATTATATTTTCTACTGCTAAGTTTTTGCCTGGCTATTATTGGAATTGAAAGGTTGACAAGAGAAGCATTTGGAAAGGGCAGACGTGCAAGTAATGGCAATATAATCCCAAGTTTTTTTTTTAATAATTGAACATCTCAACTATAGAAACACGAGGACGATTAGAACTTATAGTCTCTACTTTTGTTTGAATAGGCTATGCATTTGGTGGCAATGGTTGGTTGTTCGATGATTTGCTTGAGATTGAGGGCATAAACAATATAGAAAAAAGGTTTAAGATGAGGTAGCTCGTTGTTGGTACAACGCATGGGTAGCCCGTTGTTGTTATTGTGCTACATATTCTAAATGAGGTGCACCTGGACTACCATAGTCGTCGAATTTGTTGATTCTACGTCCCAGACCATATCTTAGAGCCTCTGGGCACCTCTCGTTTCGCTTACAGTCATTTATGATTGGGGCCTATTATTTTCAAATGTCAAATACGAGTTTGGCTAAGGTTTTGATGGAATATTGAGCCTCTATATGGTTTCGCTTAAGGTTTTAGGTACAGGGGCTCGAACCTCTACCACAATAACTCAACGTCCTAATAAGACTAATTTAACCAATCCAATCAGTAAGCTAACGTGATTATTTTTTATCTTAAATCTATGTGTTTTTTTTTTTTTTTTTTTTTTTTTTAACAACCTATTCAATTATTTTAGGGATATGGGCTATGGTTTCAAGAATTATATCCATATCAAATCCCCCTAGAATCCCCTATTATTGTGCTACATATTCGTAGATTAAAACTACCTATTTCAGCAATGCACCAGATACAAACTTGCCTAGAAACAGAATCTAGGATGGGGTAGATGCTCAATTTCATTCTCTACGCACAAAAACCTGCATTTGTTTGGTTGGCATCCTTGGACAATATTTGAAGTATTTACTACATGCCAAGAACAATATTTTAGATGCCATGAAATGAGAATATGTCCAAAATGCATCTTTACGGATCTTCTTTCTAGGCGATGTAAGTTATTGGGAACTGGATTTTAAAGAACTAGTACCCAAAAGAAACTTTGACGATGTCAAGGTCAACATGCCCCAATAAAAGGTACCAAATTGTTCTAGATCATTCCTATACAAGCTACCCAACGTAACTGCTATCATGGCAAGGATTTGGTTGCTTGAACTTTGAAAGATCAGCTTCTTGTTCCACCATCTTCTTAAGTGCATATTTCTTGCCCAACCTCCCATAAAAACAATTGCTTAACTAAGGGTACATTCGCACCCGCGGTTAAATTAAGTTAAGTTAAAAATTAATGTTTTTAACAAAATTTACATTCACACTACTAGTTAAGTTAGCATATAATTAAGAAATTTAGTTAACTTTTTTAACCAAAAACACTAAAGTTGTTTTCACACCTTGTTCGGTTAAGTTATCAAAATTAACTAAAAGTTAACTAAATTAGAATATAGCACTAGGTTAAATCACCCCATAGAGGTCACTTTATATTTAGTTAAATGTGCTTATAATTTTTTATGCCTTCGGCTAACTTAACTTGACATGTTCGAAAGCATTTAGTTAATTAGTTAAGTTATTTGTTAACCAAATTTTTTAACTAGACGAGCGCGAAATGGTTTTCCGTTAAGTTAGCGTAAACAAATTTTTTAACTAGCTTTGGTATGAAGGGAATCATCCAGTTATTTCAACTTAACCATGGGTGCGAATAGACCCTAAAGGCGACACGTGCCCAAATCCAATAGCTTTTGGCTTGGGTATAAAGGAGGACCCACGATGTGGATTAGATTGGCACCTAATGTTGCATATGCCATGCGGGCAATAAACAATCAAGTCCATCATGCTTTTGCTTTGGGCAGGGCTTTGGTCAAATATGTGGTCTCCAATGCATGCGCTTCCAAATTTTTTTCCGGCAAAAGTGTGATTTCATCCAAATTCTTTTACGTCTAGCAAAGGTGTGGCGAGGCATAACCCCACATATGGAGACCCCGTCTCCAGGTGCAGTTAAGCACAAAACTAAAAAACAAGGACATAGTTGAAGCCAAAATTGGATATAAATAAGTTCTTATATAAGTTGAGATCATTCCGTTTCACATAAACCCTAAATTGTGTGCTACCTATACAAAATTACAATACGGGATAGAAGGGTGTCAGATGACCCCCTTTGTGGTGCAAATGTTCCATCTATCATGGAGTGATATTATTCCTCTGCATTTGGAGTGATTATGAGGTGATTACAAACATGTGGCAACGTACAAAAAGCCGTGAAAGTTAGCTTTTCAATAAGGGCGCGACCCCATTATGCAAAAACTTGGTTTGCCATGTCATGGGTTTTTACAACTGTTAGGGTGCGTACTATTTCCATTATCGTGGCTGAACTAGTTTTTTGCCTGATTGCATGAAGATACAACACAAACCGGAATTGGGCGACAAGATAAAGATCAACTGCTACAGGACAAATCAAGCTCGCTAGAATACAAACCCTAGGCGAGACTTGGGCTTTTCGTATATAAGAATAGCGGTTGATTCTGGGGAGGAATCCCGCCGACGCGCGCGCGTCGGCAGTGGATGACTCCTGGGAATCGGAAGAAACCGCCATTCTTATAACGTGGATGCAACTTGGGTTGCATTCTGCACCTTCGAGCTCCGGAATCAGAGGTAAAATCTCTAGAATCAGGGGTAGAAACGCCGGAATGAGAGGTAAATCTTCAAGAACGGCGAGTAACTTCAAGAATCGAAGGTAAATCTTCAAGAACGGTGAGTAACTTCAAGAACGGCTGCAGCTCTTAGACTAATAGCAGTTCCGGCAAAGAACCTTCGCCAGATGGCGCAATGCCATTGGCGGATATGGCAGAATGCAACCTAAGTTGCATTTACGTAAGTCATTGAGGACTTTTGAAGCAAATAAGAGTGTTTTCTTCCTAAATAGGTTTGCCATGTGGCAAAGTCAGCCTGAATAACGATATAATGGGGAATTTACTTCTTGGTTTGTTTTCCGGTGCACTTTTGCCCTTCTTCTACTGCACTTTTGCCTCGCAAACGTGCCCTGGGCAACCACAATAGCGAGCCTTTACTAGCGAGGCATATATCAAAGGAAGAGCTAATCCATTGCTAAATATAGAATAGGAGAATAACGTAAATTAAGTATGTGTAGTTACTTACTTGGCACAGAGGCACCATAGTTGGCGAGGTGTAGTCCAGCAGAGGAGAACGACGTCCAATCTTGTTTTGCCACCGTTAAATCCAGGAGCAAAAAGGTACCAGCCACCATGGCGGAGTGCATCCGCGGCTGCATTGGCACGGCAAGCCGCAGCAATATAGGCGGCGCCAGACGTTACTGCGTTACTGGATTGCAGGCCGTTGCTTGATCTGACGCCTATCCCCACTGCTCCCCAAAATGCAACGATCTGAGACGACCATGCCGCTGTTGCCGATGCAGCTACCCCCTGTGCTTCCACTCTCCCTATGCTTGCTGCAAATGCCGCCCATTTGCCCCATTCTCTTGCTCTCATCTTCTTCCCATAACAAAATGCACCATCATACACCCAATTTAAATGTACAGCACTATAAAGTCAGCATTGTTTGCTTTTGGCAGCAAAATCTGCACTGCAACTTCCTGGTCGGTGTCTTTGGTCAACGAACGCGTTATGATATGATATGAGCCGGGAGGGGCGAGCCCATTTATTTTTGCCGTAATGGAGAAAGGGGGTTTGACATGGACGAAGTGCGAAGCGCTAGCTTAAAAGCTGTTGAAATTGGGCTGAGGCAAAAAATTTCAGCCTGCTTTGAAAATTTGCCACGCCCTGAATTTCTGCCATCGGCAGTCTACTTGCCAAACTCCAATTTGGCACATTAACATTATTTAACTCGCAGTAAAAACAGCCTTGCCGCAAAAGAAAGGTTAAGGAAAAGGAAGGAATAAAGTTAGGCACATTAACATTATTTAACTAGCAGTAAATAGAATAGAATAGTAAAAGAAAGATCCCAATCGGGCCATCGGATGGGGACAAACCAAAAGGGCACAAGCCCCAACAGAACTTGGGGGCTATGTCCTATATAAAATCATAATATTAGCAATCACGCAAAGAATAAAACAAAACAAAACGAAACTAGGAAGCACCAAACCAGGCTATGCAAAAACTGTTCATTGGTGAGATGGTCATTGATCCCAAATAACAGTATGATCTCCTCTATATTCAGTCCACTTTCGTTGCAGGCGAGCCTAGTGCACCCCACATAATTCTTCTTTTCGTCGATCTGGGTGTCTTGTGGTGGCCTTGTGATGTCCAAAAAAAATCCTCGTATGAGCAACTAAACTGAAGCCTATGCTAGTTGGTCCGCCATGGTGATGCCAATCCATTCTCCCCTGCCATGCCCGATCCCTCCCCGTCATGCGGGTGCTTGGTCTTTAGGGGTGTTCTCAGCCAGCTTTGGCGGGCTAAGAAGAGGGTCCTTCCAAAGTCCTCTTGCAACTCATGTTGTAGAACACAACATGTTTGATATATGTCAGGCCTAATGTTATAGGTGTAGGTTAAGTAGTGTTGTTAAGGAAAAATCCCTCTTAGATTGCCTTGGCTAATGTAAAGGGGAATGGAGGTTGGGACTCCATTCCCGGTTTTGCAGGTGGGGTCCCGCGACCGGCCAAGTTAGAGCGGGTCAGTAAAAACGGGAATGGAGGACCAACCTCCATTCCCCCTAAAAATGGAATGAGGGGGAGGCTTCTTTTATAGATTCAGCAGATTATAGAGTATTAATAGATCAAGGGTTAGATCCGGTTACAGAGTTTTTTGCAGAGTCTTGAACACAAACAGAGTTTTTACAAATTTCTTTGCTAGAGTTTACAGAGTTTTTTTGCCAAATCCGTCATTCTTTGAAGGTATTCGATGAAGAAACTCCCTGCAATCTACTATCAGCGAAGAAGAACCTGTGTATGGCAGAACTTGTTGAACGACTGTGGCAAAAGTTGTGAAGATTCTGAAAAACTTGTGAAGATCCTGCAAAACTTAGTGCGGCAAAACTTGTTGAAGAACTACTAAAAGAACCGGCCAAATAGCACCTGCGAAAACCATTACCTGTTGATCTGCAAGAATCACGATCTGGCGTGTGTTGCGATCAGGCGGACACTTTGCGGTGTGTTGGCGGGCGTGCGGCAGGCCCTAAAAAAGAACCTTGCCTAAAAAATATTCCTGAGATTACCGGAAGAGGCAGTCATGCGGAATCGGAAGACCCTACTTCCATTCCGCGATGTAGGTGATTGACACGTGGCAGCACCCGATTGTGACTCGGCAAAAATAGTCGACCCGATTTCCATTTTGTAGCACACATTAGTCTAGAAGTATATAACTCTACCCATGTTATCCATATAAGTCATTAGTGCATAAGCTATCTTATAATTTAATTACTACTAAACCAACCAAATAGGTGAGTCATTGATCATGATTAAGGTAAAGGAGGTTATGGCACTATGATTAACATAGTGATTCCTAAAGATGTTTTTCTAAGGACGCAAATTGAACACTATTCAACTCAATGCTTCAATGTAGTTTTCACACAAAGATTGTGCATATAAAATAATTTGCATTGACAACTATGCATTTAAATCTATCTTCATCGATCATGCTTAAATCATACAAGAAATTTATCGCGGCGGCCAAGGCTGCCGCGAACATTTCTCTTCATCGAGTTGGTGTCATTTCAAGGTGAAATTTTTCGACTAAATACTAATAGGCAAGAATATTTAAACCCGTGAGATAAGTTTCTTTGAAGGAAAAATTCTAAAAATGCCCCTATAGTTTAGTATAATTGTAAAAATGCCCTTACATTTTTAATAATTGTTAAAATGCCCCTAATTTTTAAGCACCAAGAAGGTAGACCGCGAATTTGTTTCTGTTACCCAGACCTTCTTGAAGCTCAAGGATTGCATTTTCGTTTTGAACACACTGCTTATTTTTACATAAGCGATTTTAATGCCGAATTTGCCCATTTGTGTCCAACAACATTGGACAGGCACTGCGGGTTTTTTTTACAGGCGAAGCAGGCTAACTCTTTCGTTTGCAGGACCTGAAGCTAATTTATCATAGTAGAAGCGGATCTGAAGTTGATCTGACAAAGTAAAGTGGATTCGACATAGTAGAAGCTAATTTGACAAAGCTAATTCGGCATATGACATAGCTAATTTGTCACACTAGAAGTGGGCAGTAAGCTAATCCGGCAGTTTTAAAGGTGATTAGGCAAAACTTGACGTAAACAACAGACGATTTTTGAAGAAAATACCGGCCTCGTGCATAAGTTGAGCTAGACATAGCCCTGATTTTGGGGCAATGGTCGTAAGGATGTCCTTACCGAGCAGTTTCGGGTCGTAGAATGCAATGTCCAGCCAAAAACCAAGTAAAAGTTATCGAAGAAGAAGATGGAGGCCACGTCTTACGGCAAATTCTTAGCTAAAAAGGCCATATTATTAACATTCTGGGCGGTTTCAATTTTTGCGCGGTCTGTGATCATTTCCATGTTAAGAACCTTGGCCATGTCTTGGGTGGTGTGTTTCAGATTGCCTTGCACCAACGCAGTAAATCTGGCAGTCCCAGGCATTTTCATGCACCAGTAGAAGGTCAACGCTGCCGAAACTGCTTCAAACATAAAATCAATCTAAAATCTGCCTCTGCGGCAGTGGACCCAACCGCCTGGATCTAAGGAAAAGGGAAGCCTTGAATATGCGATGTTGAATCCTGACGAAATCACAATCTAAAATGTGGCAACCACGAGAATTCCGACTCCTTGCATGGCAAAGATATGTTAAGTCCTTTGAACTGGCTCGCATCAGGATAGGGTATTGGGGGAGGTAGAGCATCAATGGTGCAAGGCCCTTTATGGAGCACCCCCAAATGGTGCAATCCAATGGCTAGGATTACACCATTCAAATTTCCCGCCTTTTTTTTTCCTTTTATTAAAAAAAAAAAAAAAAAAAAAAAACTAGCAAAAAGGCACGCCAGAGGTTGTCGCCGAGCAAAGATCAAGCTAGAAACTATTAGAAGAGCCAAACAGTGTACTTAAGTTTTTCTCATCTTGTGAACGTATATGGTTATAGCTTGTAGAGTAAAAATACGTGTCGTAGCGTGTATCGTTATACCATGTTATGTCTTTTAAATATATATCGCCTGTGATTCAATGCTGATTTCTTCCTTAAAATCTTCCAATGTTTGCTGCAAATACACAAGTGAAACTACTTGCGCTCTTGGAAGTCCACTCATACGAAACTGCCATGGCAATTATTTTTAATATTATACCTGCGCAAAAAAATATTTTTATGCCATGATATAGACTATAACTTGCCATCTTCATATGGGACAGAGTTGGAGGGATGTCTACAAGAAATCCATCAATTTCTTCCTTTGAAAGATCGCATTTATTGATAGTATATCTGATTCAAAACAAAATACAAGGTATACATACCTGTAATGTTGAAGGATGCCGAGAAGCCTGAAGCAGAAATAAAAGATGAACAAGAAGGCAAGGCGGGCAAGAGAGACCGAGAAGGAAAAACCGTCTTCTATGGCCATAGTCGCCATAGCCATTAGTCTCTTTTCCGCTGGCCCCGAGTAATTTGGATGTGCTTTTAAGTTAGAGACATAGCTCCTTGGCTACATGCGGTCCTGCAGCATTACATTCTCAGCCTTTTTCTTTTTGCCGTAAAGTACATCGATCCAGATAGTTTATTTACAGAAAGTTCTTCGTCAAGTGACCTAATCTCGGATGCCCAGATTTGAAGTCTTCAGCAAGGAAAGAACACCGGCACAATGCCCGATGGTATCTCCGTGTGAATTTTGCATAAGTTGGGTGTGAGGTTGTTGTACCCTTTATTTGGTGGTTTGTTGTTATTGAATTTATTTAGTCTGCTTGTTTTGTCCTGATTGTTGGTATTTTGGATTAAAATTTGTGGAATAGTGTGTACTTGTCCATCTCTTATGACATTTTTGGGTTGCCCATAAAGGGCAATCCCACGCTACTATCGGTGGATGTGCATATTTTGGTACATGCCACATAAAGGGCAATCTGTCGCTACTGTCGGTGGATGTGCATATTTTGGAACATGCCGATTCCTTGTAGGTGGCTTGAACCTGTCGTTGTAGGACCAATAAAGTCTTAAAGTTTATTTGAATTGGCTCCCTCTCTGCTCATATCCTTGCATTAGAAGCTAGTGGAATGATGGTAAAATTGAGTTCAAAACCAAATAATGTCAATATTGCTATGAAACCGATGTGCAGGCTAACTAAGCAAAGACCCATAGATGCAATGTTTGAAAAACTTTGCACACAAGGTCCATGTAAACACTTTAATCTTGTTTTGAGTCCACGGTATTTATTACCGATGTGATCTTGGTCATCTCATTGCTATGTTTTCATTCAAATAAGGTAGTTCATATGCCATCCATGTGACGCTCCCTGAACATATACGACCCTCGGACGTATACATACGGGGACTTTCCCCTCCCATGGCGACCAACTCGCCACGAGCAGGGCCCTCCGTCTATTCCGGGCCATCTATAGAATGATGCCCGGAAGAAGGACACGAAGGGGTCATTTGGCCCACGCCTTCAATGGGACTCCTACGTCGCGGAAGCGTGAATACATGTTAGCACAGGCATAAATCATATATAAATAACCACCACGAAGGGTGGCACGTCCATCCAAATACGAATATGCATCTAATACTAAGGAAAACACCCAAACCCGCGGTTCTACCCCGGCTTAGACTCCGGTGAGGATCGACTGACGGCTAGGTCTCAAGAGATCAGCAGACCGAATCTTGACATGGCGTTGGCTGGCATAGAACATCGGCTAGGGTTGTCCACTCCATCCGCCCCTCCTGTGCACACTTTGCAGATGGGTCAATTCACGCTATGGCTTCGCTATAGCCTTGGGAGACCTTGGGCTCGAGGCATCACCCCTTTGAGCCTACTCCGGGGTTCATGAAACCCCGGTCGATGATGAGGCGGTCGGGGGGCGAGAATCACCGGTGGTTCCATGGGTGAGCTAGAGAATCGTGCCGCGTGGCGACCCCGCATCCGTGCAGGCTTACTCACCCTAAATCTACTCAAAGTGCAAGGTGCCCCATACGGGTCACACCTCTACACCCGGGGGAGTGTCGGACCCATACCCGCCCCTCACGTGGCCACTGCTATCGGGGCCTAGCCCTTTTGTAGGAGTCTCGGGAGCCTTTTATGTTCGTGCAAGACCCCACCTCCACTTCACCACTTTGTGTTCCTTGTGCGGTGCTAAGCCGGGTCCATAGCATCTATGACCCGGTGGGCTCTTGTGCACAGGCCGCATCTAATGGGAATAATCTGGGCTCTATCTAGGAGCATACTACAATACATGGGCTCAGAGGTCTCTACCCCGTAATCCCCATCTCAGGAGTGCTACCTAAGCAAAGAACTACTAAACCATCAACCAAAGCACGTCAGAGACTAGAGATAAGAATACTCACCATATCAATCAAGGGTTAGTCTAGCGGGTAAACCCACAGAGAAAACGGAGAGAGAGAACACACCACAGAGAGGGCTATGCTATAAATCAACAAAGTAACCCTCTTGACTAGCAAGTCAAAATGGGTCTTGGGCTGCTCCATCTCGACTAACCGAAGGGCGCACGGCTGCTTTGCTCCTCCTCCTCCATCCCCAATTGTTCCCAATTCGAATTGGGGCACAAAAAGCCCTAATTTGGTGTCCAAAATGAAAACCCCACCTTGCCCAATCGATTTGGGCGGTGGCATGCTCTAGATTGGTTAATATTAGCTAATTTGGTATTTTAGCCCTTTTTAATATTAGGATAAGCCCTAAATTCGAATTAGGGTTTTGGTTTGGGTTTCCACCTTTATAATTTAATTATTTAACATAGCTAACCTTAGCTTATGAATAATTAATGTGCCATTAATGATTCATAGTGGCGTGTCACGATATTTATACTTAAATATGCGTATAAATATGTGGAGCGTCACATTCTCCCCACTTTAAAAATGATCTTTTTGTCCTCGGCATCAAGATTACCTCTTGTTGCGGGGCAACACATCATACATTGGAAGGAAGTCTCCCCTCCTTAAAGAGATAGCGTGGGATTATAAGTCACACAGACGTTGTCATGTTCAAAGTGATCAAGTTTGAAATGACTTGTAATGTGCAATTTATAACTTTGGGATATAAGAGGTAGAGGCATAGATCAGACATGATCATCGGTTAGGACTGTCAAAAGTGAGCAGGTCTCTTTGTTTCACTCGTGGTGGCGAAGTTCACGGTCTATCTATTTTAGAAGTCGTTCCTTCTATACATACATACAGTGGCGATTATATATTAAAGATAGGTATAGATATAAAGAAGCGCTATTTGTTGTTATATTATAATACTGAGTTACTAATCTCGCCTTGTTTAGTAGAAAGTCATTCTAAGGATATTAACCGTGTGTAGGTGTATTATATTAAAAGCTTGAGTTTGTAATTCATTTCATTCTGAGTGCATCCCTAATTTAATTTTGTAGCAAATTTTTGTTTTCCTATTTTTGTTACAGTTTTAAGAACTCGTATACTTATCCTTTAATACAACTATATATTGTACTGTATCAGACAGTCTTACCTATATACTTTAATATTAAGTACAGACAGACGTTGTTCATGACTTATTATTCATAACCTTGTTATAACCTAATCTAAGTCTCGTTATTCCCTCCTCAAGTTTGTGTAAGACATACATACTTATCTACTTCTATTATATTGGATTATGTGTTTAAATAGCTCGCTCCTTTCGGTTATCTTTAATCTTTCCACACTCACACGCTCTATCTTTAGCATAGATTCTGATCAAATGAGGACACATATTAATTCATTGGTTATGTTTATACATTTTACGGGCGTCCAGGATATTCTTACATTTGAATTACTTATTTATTTTATTGCTATTTTAAACAGAAATTTATCACGCATAGAGACTCTTATATGTAAAAGGGCAGTGCATTTTGTCATATACATTCGGCGTAATTGGTACCATACCGGCCGCTATCCGGCGATTGCTATGGCTATGCAATGCGTCTTTGTATCCACGAAGGCCAATTGTGACTATGGTGTCGGCCGGAAGCTTGTCGAACCGATGCACGGTCTATCTCGAGCCTATTATATGGTGATGCCGAAAGGTGTCTGGGCCCTTACTTGAAGTAGAAGTGCTAAATGTTGGGAATAAGGAGTGTTAAGGTATCCCTACTTTGGATGGATACTCAAAAAGAATTGGTATGACGATGTTTGGTATCTGATTGAAACACTTGATTTAATAATTACGAGGATTGATTTATTCTGCGGCATATATATTGCCACTCAACGTAGAAGAAGACTGGAGGTATGATTCGCGGAAAGGTAGAGAATAATGTTGCATGAGGATGCGGATCCATAAACTACGGAGTATAAAATTACACATATATTGTGTTTGGTAAAGAGATTGATGTTCATGAGGCGTGAAATAAAGACGCAAGATTATAGACGAGTAAGAAGACCACGTAGCCTTGTCGGTATGCTTACTGACGTTGGTCAAATGCATGACCATTATGCAGGGTATAAGTTAAGGAAATGGACACATGTTATGTTTGCTGGGAGCATCGAGATGCCGTATAACAGACTGGAGAATAGTGTAGAACGTAGTTTCCACATAAGGTCAAGAGAAGATGACAATTGGTAGAGGTGCTTGAAAGTTGTTGTAAACAACGTTTCAAATATAGAGAGTTTGGAATGACACGTTGAATGTACCAAAGTCTGGAGTATGAACAAGGTAGGCGCCCAATGAGCATCTCACCAAGGAGGATGTGTTCTGGACTTGGTATCGTGTGTGTATTCCGAGAAGTAACTCCGCGTTGGTATATGTGTACTAGGACCATTTAATAGTAAAACATAACTAAAAGAAGATAGGATATATACTAGAACTTTTAGTTCACATTCCATATGAATATGGAAGTAATGAAGATAAGAGTTCTTATACTAGAGATGAAACATGTCCACAAGGAACTTAGGTTGGCATTTGCCCCTGTGGAAGTTATGACTGGAGCTTGAGGACGAAGGCAAAGTAAGGTTAGTGGTGTCGAAACCACAAGATGTGTATGGTACTAGTTAACCAAGTCGGGAAATTAAGGTGGCGGGAAGTCTGAATATAGCTAGATGCCTATGTCAACAAGTTACATAGTCTAGACTTAGGGTTGGTGCACACATGTTACTATATCTCATAATAACAACGTAGTGGTTTCAGATGTTTGAAGGATTTAGTAGTACTACATACTACAGTAGTGAGGAGATCAAAGATGTTAATTGTGATATTTAGATGTATATCATATTAAAAGATAGAAGAATAGCCGTACGAGGTGAGTGAAACATTACTTAACAAGGTGTAAAGAATGAGCATAATGATATGCTGATATACGAAGATATTGGTTTAGGTATGCGTATCAGAGATAAGCATTCAAGTTATCCCAATGGTTAGAGTCAACTATCTTGGATACGTCGTAGTAAGGGAGATGAGAAGAGTCTAAATCAGTGAAGAACATCCCGAGGATGGTTGGAACGGTATTGGAATAACCGATAATGAGAGGTTAACTACTGAAAGGTTCTAGATACCAATGAATTACTTCAACGTTATAAGCTGAGAGCATTTATTTGGTTTGGAGATAAAAATATATATAAAATATCGCATCCCTCTGATGGAAGAAAGAAGGAGTACGATGACTTCGGCGATTATACCTTTAGGGGCAACCGAGAAGAGGCAATACATAGGAATTCTAAGTCCCGATAAAGAAATTCAAGACGGAGTGTATAGATCAGAAGGGGCAAGATTTATAGACCAATAGTCCATATATCCTAAAAATTACCCTACTTGCGGGGAACAATTCTAAATGCTGAAGTAGGAGGTGGAGCATCCGTTGCCTTGAGGCATAGATCCGTTAGAGATTATGACTTTGAAACTCTTAAGAGGGTAAGGAATTGAATAATCATATGGCGGTTACTAACGAAGATTGAAACATTGGGTTTTCCTATTAGAAGACCAGGAGGTTTTAGTGCCTCCACTTCATTATGAGGGAGTCAAAGACGGCAGCATTTGAAGCTGATCAAAAGCTGAAGTCGACCTGATACTTAATAACAATAGGTTAATTGTAACTAAGTATGGGTGGTATGGAACACAAAGGATCCTTAGCGAAAGAAGCCTTTAGAAAAGCTCCTCATCTTGGGTAGTAAACCTTCGGAATTATGGCATAATCCCATGGGTGGTATGATAGTGTATATACACGACTGGGATACCATAAGGGACTTAAGGGATGGTTAAAGTAGCTGGGGATCCTATCAAAAATGTAGGCATCATATAGATTTCCAACATAGAGTTGGCCCTTTGCCCGATTGGGAAGTGGGTGGCTCGACCACATTATAAAGGTACATAGCCACTTTAGCTAAGTTAGAGCAGAGCTCTAAGCGTTGTGAATGCGGAGATATGTTTATTATGTACATACCATATGCAGGTGCGATAAACATCTTAGGGGAGGTAATTTAGGTGGCGACATAAGGCGAGAAAAGGCGGCGTATCCTAAGTTATAGATGCGGTGGCGGAGATACGTTAAAAAATGTGCAAAGGGACCGTCAATCCGTTGCATGCTGGGGTATGATGTGGTAGTTGGCACTTGAAATAAATGTCAGCGGCCAATAGAATAAAGCTTAAGGTAGTGGGGTTGAGTAGTACAATAGTACAATTCCGGGGATAAAGTAGCGAATAGCGGTTACGCTAAATGTTGAATGTGTCTTGCATAGACACCTAAGACTAGCTTGCCCACATGATCCATACCGATCGGTGAGAGGTGATGCCATGGTTACATGGGGTTGCAAGATTAACATATCTGAGGACTCGAATATTGATACAAGTCCCAGGTTATATTAAACGTAGGGTGGTGTAGAAAGGCTCACAAAATACAAGGCAAGCACCTTGATGACTCTGTGTAATTTACGGCTCACTGGCTCTTAGGCCATGGACTATGGCTTAAAATGAAGATGCCAAGTCATTTGGAATGCGCAACAGCTGAAACATCATGAGCGGAGAAATGTAATGACTAACATTTTGAGGATGTAGGACAATGTTGGATCATAACCCCCAATGATAGGTGGGTTAACAATATAGGGAGCATATAATAGCGGCTTAAAAGCCACAAGGCGGTTAATGAATACATGAAGGAGTAATTGGATTGGTGACTCCTCTTGAATAAAGGTCACGACCCAAAGAGTGAAATATGTAGTCATGGCGGTAAGGATCGAATCACGAAAATCGATCATAGACTTAGAAAACATATTGAAGAAGAGGAGGAATAAAGGACCACGATGCACATGATATTTAGCAGCAACCGGATAGGAAGGTTATTTCCTAACATGAAGGTTAGTCTTTGCTAACATGCCAAGATATACTGCTGGCTTGAAAGCGTAAGAGCTAAAAAACTCTTTAAAGATTTGGTGTATGGCTTAGGGAAGAAGACATTCATGTCCTAAGACAAGATGGTGAATTGAATTCACAAAGGACGTTTTTAATAAATAGATAAATGGGTAGATAGCATTTATATGTCACGTCACATTGGCGTGCGTCCACGAGGACATATATGCGGAGCCCCAAAGACTTGAACACAAGATCTCCGAATAGAGGAGGCCTAGCTTGAGAGGTCTTTGGGTGTTACTGACCTTTGGAATATTCATATAATCCCTGGGAATATGTAAGTTCATGTGCAGAACCTAAAGACGTTTAGGTATTAAAATAATGGTTGGAAACATTTTGCCCGGACCTTATCTAGGTACCCTAGAAGGAGGTGAGTAATCAACAATGGTTGGTTGGCATTGGGAATGTCGGAGAACAACTAAAAAGAGGGAGACTGTCACTTTTGACAGTGTGTGACACGATAATTAATCACATCCATATAGATGGTGAAGTTTGGCACAAAGTGTTGACATTATTGTGGGGGGTTCTAACACGGGCACTCACTCATTATTCTGAGTTTGCACCGTGGTCCGGGAAAATGGTCCATAAAAGAACACCACCATTGAGTAGTAGTGCGGGGGTGGTAGGATTAAAGCTACCCATGGTCTAGAGGGATCTTTGCATGGCGATCCCTAGTTGGTTGGGCTTAAAAGAAATCCTTTGTCCAGGAATTGAGATGAGGAAAGGTTTAGACACTAGAAGCGAGACAACGTTAATTATAGTTATGTCTATAAAACATATAGCGTCGAACAAGGTCTAATATAAAGCATATGAATATAGTATGGATTGAATCATGGCAAGCAGAAGAAATTGTGTTATCAAGGCATCTACCAAAGGGAAAATAATTAAAGTTATAGGTTGAGGAACGCCAATAAGCTGGACATTATTATCGTCGCCTAAGGAATATCGAGGATATAACCGTGGTGCTATTCTAGAGAGTTACCACATCGTTAATTAAATTGAATTAGTCCCACCAAGTGAGTTGATGTTATCATAACAAGTTGGGCGGACTTGCTAGATTACGTCGTGTCATTTGGTCGGTTTATTCCTAGGGATACTAGCTTTATATATAGTTACTTGATTATCCAGGTTGACTATGGCGTAGAGAGGTCGACTCCCATGGCTATGGCAAAGCCCCGCTTACTCGGCCATGGGGAGAGCTTACTCCTCGCGGCTATGGCGGAAAAGCTTGCTTTGGCGGCTATGGCGAGGAGAGAGCTTGCTCCGCTGCTAATGCGGAAGAGCTTGCTCCCCGGCTAGGGTGGAGAAGGCTTGCTCGCCCGGAGTTCTTTGCCTCCCCATAGTGGGTTTACAAAGGCACACCTCTAATTTAAATATGGAATAGATGCACTATAAATACTAGAAAAAGGGTTATATCCCTTCAAGAAAGAAGTTGGCTTATTGGTAAAGGTGTTGGCTTGGGTGCAGAAGGTCAGGGGTTCAATCCCATGATGCACCTTTTTCTTAAAAGAACTGCTAACTAGATAAAACAGAATATCAGATACGTATAACAAAGGAATAGAACATAAATATGCTACATAAAAAGAGTTGTCGAAATGGAAAGAGTGTTGTGTTGGAAGTAGGAGGTCACGGGTTCAAAATGCGGCGGAAAAGGAAAAAGTTTATTTAAAAAAAAAACAGACACGTATTTTTATACGGCGGACCGTATGGGGCGCTGCGTTACTTATACGGCTTCAACTTTCCAAAATAAACACCTCCGAGCACAGCAGCGCCCCTTTCAATTTCTCGGCGGCCTGTTGTCTTTTTGACCTCGGGAAACGTGCCCCCTAGGGTATTTGGGAGGTGCCCGATCCATTGGAACCATTTTCGCCTTCACCCGAAGCTACGTACAAAAGTTATAGCTCTTCCAACTTGGGTCCTCCAGTCACAACTTTTTCCCTCCAAAATCGCCCTAAACTTCCTAAAACTCAACATTTTCTTACATCAACCTAGCACAAGATTAAATCATCAAAAAGTCGAGGTAGGTCCAACTAGCTTAAACTCCCACTCAACCACCGAACTAACCGGGTTAAAGATTTGTCAAGCTATGATTCCGTCAACCGTAATCATGGCTCTCGATACCACCGGTGGACGCTCACTCGACATATACGACCCTGACGATATATATACGGACTTTCCCCCCCCATGGCGACCAACTCGCCACGAGCGGGGTGGCCCTCCGTCTATTCCGCCATCTATAGAATGATGCGGGAAGAAGGACAAGGGTCATTTCGCCCACGCCTTCAATGGGACTCCTCGTCGGCAGGCGTGAATACATGTTAGCACGGGGCATAAATCATATATAAATAACCACCACGAAGGGTGGCACGTCCATCCAAATACCAACGGCAAAGAATATGCATCTAATACTAAGGAAAACACCCAAACCGGTTCTACCCGGCTTAGACTCGGTGAGGATCGTGGCTGCTGGGTCTCAAGAGATCGTGGGCCCAGAATCTTGACATGGCGTTGTTTGGCATAGAACATCGGCTAGGGTTGTCCACTCCATCCGCCCCTCTGTGCACACACTTTGCGGATGGGTCCAGCGCTATGGCCGCTATAGCCAGGAGGTGCTCGAGGCATCCTGCCCTGGCGAGCCTACTCCGAGGGGTTCATGAAGCCCGGTCAGGTGGGGCGTCCGAGGGGGGCGTCCCCTTCCAGGAATCCACGGTGGTTCCATGGGTGAGCTAGAGGCCGTGCACATCAGTGACCCGCATCGTGCCCGACACTCACCCCTAAATCTACTCAAAGTGCAAGGTGCCCCATACGAGTCACACCTCTACACCCAGGGGAGGTGTCAGACCCATACCCGGCCCTCTGCATTGACCGGCTATCAGGCCCTAGCCCACTGTAGGAGTCTCAGGAGCCTTTTATGTTGGTGCAAGACCCCCACCTCCACTTCACCACTTGTGTTCCTTGTGCAGTGCTAAGCAGGTCCATAGCATCTATGACCGGTGGGCTCTTGTGCACAGGCCGCATCTAATGGGAATATACAGGGCTCTATCTAGGAGCATACTACAATACATGGGCTCGGAGGTCTCTACCCTGTAATCCCCCATCTCCGGGGTGCTAACTAAGCAAAGAACTACTAAACCATCAACCAAAGCACGTACGGAGGAGACTAGAGATAAGAATACTCACCATATCAATCAAGGGTTAGTCTAACGGGTAAAACCACGAGAGAAAACAGAGAGAACACACACCACAGAGGCTTATGCTATAAATCAACAAAGTAACCCTCTTGACTAACCGTCAAATGGGTCTTGGGCTGCTCCATCTCGACTAACTGAAGGGCCTGTCACTCCTCCTCCTCCATCCCCAATTGCTCCCAATTCGAATTGGGGCACAAAAGCCCTAATTTGGTGTCCAAAATGGAAACCCCACCTTGCCCAATCGATTTGGGCCAGGTGGCATGCTCTAGATTGGTTAATATTAGCTAATTTGGTATTTTAGCCCTTTTTTAGGATAAGCCCTAAATTCGAATTAGGGTTTTGGTTAGGTTTCCACCTTTATAATTTAATTATTTAACATAGCTAACCTTAGCTTATGAATAATTAATGTGCCATTAATGATTCATAGTGACGTGTCACGTATTTATACTTAAATATGCGTATAAATATGTGGAACGTCACAATCCATGTGTTATAAAGCTGTCCCAAAAGTATACAAGACACTTGATATATAAGAACGATGATACAACTACATATGTTTGTCAGATCCAATCCAATAGTTACCATGCTGACTTACCATGAATGGGGTGGAACGAGGAGAAAAAGTGAATGGTTGTAGCTTTATTACGTGGCAATTACTTTTATTTTATTTTATTTTTCTTTATTATGATTATGCCCAAGCCCCGCCTCACCCATTCGCCTGATTTCACATGCATAAAAATGCAAAAATGCCTGCTTAACACGACAAGATATCCTAAGCGGTATTGAGATTTCAAGAAGGTCTTTGCAAATTTTTTTAATCGTTTAGCATACACCCATCAGCCTAAAACTTCTGGCTGAAGAGAAATGGGATCGGCTGCAATCACCGGGTCCTTCACCTCCATCGGCGGTTGCTATTCACTAAGTCATGTAAATCTTATATGTGCAATGCGCTGCTGTTGCCTCTGTTCACATGCATAAAAATGAAAAACGTTTGAACCGCGACTTTGACATCCCGGGCCACCAAATTCATATAGCAAGGTCTTTGCAAATTTTTAAAGCGGATTTATTAACCTCCAAACTCAGAGCGACTAGAGAAATCGGTTTTGTCTGCCGGTCACGCCCACCTCCATCGCCGCCGCTATTCTAGAAGCTCATGTGCCCTTTTGCACCGTCTGCTCCCCCAGTATATGCGGGCTTGAGGTATTTTAAAAACTAGGCATTGAATGTGTCATGGTGTATAGAATAGGACTTGCACAAATTGAAATTATACCAATGATTTAGCCATATGGGTTGCATCAATGCTCTAGGGATGAAAATAATCTAACTAGATGTTGGTTAAATTGTTTGCTTAAAATTACAGATGATCATCTCCTTAAAATTAGAGATGCAGAATGTAATTGTTTCTATCTAAAATGGCTCTCTTGCGGCAATAGTATGACTATGGCCTTATAAAGGAGTACATCTTGAAAAATGATTATGGACTTGGGCTGGCACGAAATGTACCATGGTGTATGGCCAACAAAAAGATTGGCCATATTGACAAATACAGAAATATTCAAGTGAAATGTTCAAAAATCGATGTTTCTTGTACTCAAGGTTGCCTTTAAACCATCGACTCTTGTACTTCCAACTTCGAGGCCAGAAAAGTTGCCTTGAACTAAGATTCCATGTCCTTGCCTTGAAATAAATAAAAAAATAAAATCTCCAAAAGTGGAAATTTGCTATCCTCTGCTGTCCAACTCAAAGATTATTCTATATATTCATGACAATAACATGTTTCACCGAGACAAACATAAATATTTGCATGTCTGAGGCAACAGTGTTGCAAGCTATGTGCTTGTTAACTAAAACAAGTAACCGAGGTCATGGGATGGAAAGTGTTATTGGAATGATGTGACTTTTTACGTCACTGAACATAATAATATTTCCTACTTGTTTCTGTAAAAGAGATTTAAATTTACTGATGTACAACAAAAATTGGCTGATATCAACTTTGAGGTGACAGAATTGGCTATTATTTATGCCACTACTGCCAAATATCTAATTGTTCTCAGCCATTTGCCCCACCTCACATCAATGGCAACCGCTAGAAACCATTCATTGCTTAGGCCAATAGTAATGCCATATCCATGATATTGCCAATGTGCACTAATAGATAATATAATGTCTTCGATTCATATTTCAAATCAGGGCTGAAAATGACGCTTATAGCATAGATAAGATGTGCTCAACATAGGCAACAAACCTAAGCTGGCCTAAAAATGATTTGGAACAAATGATGGAAAGGACACTGCTTCTGAGCCTATGATTGTAGTGTTGCTGTTGAAGTTATGCTGAGAAGCACTGCAGGATAGCTTCCATATACCTGCATTATAGCCTGAAGTGCTATCGTAATCTTCCAAAAGGTACCTGTCTTCCATCATCATAGTCAAACTGTTCTCAGTGGCCACTAGAAGTCCGGGTTAGGCTTGGAAGGTGTGTTACAGTGTTTGAGCTTGGCAATCTAAGAGATTGGTTCAGTTGGTGCTGCAAATGTCCTTTTTGGGCTAATTCTGCATGTTCCTTTTCCAGGGCAGAGTTAGAGGAAGACTTAACAATTCACTTTTGGGTATGAGTCTTTGATCAATGCAATTCTGCTCCAATTTCTTTCTTATGCAAGAATTCCAGTAGTTCTTTACCTCATTGTCCGTTCTTCCAGGAAGTCTTCTTGCAATCTGAGACCATCTGCAAGCTAGGTGGACCATCAGGAAAATAGGGTAATTGGCAACAAATGTACTGCCAAGCTAAGGGAAGGCCATCAGGAAAATAGGATATTTGGCAACAAATTACATTTCGATGACAGCTCAAAGGTTGAATAAGTCCTAGATAATCTGCTCAAGGTTAAATGGGTCATGTCAGATCTGCCAAGCTAGTGAGCTTATCAGGGAATCAAGATCAAGATCAATTGTAAAAGTAAGTGGGTCATGCCAGGAGGTTATAAGAGCCCAAGAATAACAAGGATTATACTAAATAAACGATTAAAAATATCAAATGTGATAGCAAAACAAGAGAAACAGATTACACATCAAGAAAAACACATGGTCGGCATGAACTCTGATGGAGGATCTAACAGCCGCATTCAAGTAGCGAATTTGAAAATGCAGGCCGGTCAAAAACGCACAGCCATGGCAAGGTGAGGTTGGCCTTGCAAGGACTGAGGCCGATCAAACAACCGGCCATGGCAGAGCCAAAACCCTGCACAAGAACTTCCAGGTCGGTCACATGACTGGCCATTCTAGAGTTAGCGCAAGCCGATCAAATCAAACCCTGTAATAGAAAGTGTTAGAGAAAAAAACGAAAGAAGCAAAATAACCTCTTGCATAGAACCATTCCAATGCCGAAGAGACTGATCCGCTAGGCTAAAGTGTAATAGAAAGTGTTAGAGAAAAAAATGAAGGAAGCAACAAAACCTCTTGCATAGATCCATTCTAATGCCGAAGAGTTAGATCCGATAGGCTAAAACTTCTGCAGAACCTTGGCTATGGCCACTGGTTGTTGAACGAAAAGAGAAGAGCACTGGCTCGTCATATCTGCATGCCAGAAACATAAATATAAAGCAAAAGAAGAATCGAAACCAAAAGGCCCACTCCAACACATAGAGAAGGGGAAAAAAAACTAGAGGAAAAGGGACGGACCGAAGGAGAAAGTTAAGAGGGGGAAGAGAAGCGATGGACATATCCTTGAAAATCCTTGAAAGTAAAATACTAACCTGCCTCTAGATTGCCGGAAGAATATCATGTGCTTCCAAGAAAGCAGGAAGAATATGAGGGGGTTGCAAGAAACCTCTCAATGTAATCAGATCGATGTAGCCACGCGCCTTCCAACGTCTGGGTCAAATTTTAGCCATTTCTAATTTCCATGGCCGTCGATTTAAGAAATTACAGATCCAACGGCTTAATGTCATGCCACCTAAGGTTTGGCTGATTTGGAACTGCTACGAGGCTTGCACGCTTGGTTAGGCTGACGTGCTAAAAATTATAGAGAAGGCGGAAAGTGAACGGACCAGATGCGTTCAAACCTACTCATCGAGACCTTACAACAAGTACTATTTCGCCCTATTTTGAGCTTGTTGACCTTTTTGCATGGAGCAGGGCATGCGGTGCGCCATTTGGGGCCAAAACAGGGGCCTTTTTGAGGCCTTATAACTCGCCAACGAAGGATCAGGAGGAGCCGATTTTTAGGGCAGATTATAGAGCCAAATTTGGGGCGTCCAACGAGCCATCTATGGCTTTGATCTGGCCAGTGAAGGGAGCCATCTATGGCTTTGATCTGGCCAGTGAAGGGCATTCAATGATTGGTATCTGCTCCATTGGTGCTCCACCTCATGCAAAAAACTGTGCAAGGTGGACTCTGGAGCTCCACATCCGGCGCTCATCTGCAGAAATTGAAGAGGGCAAATATTGGGCTTGTGCAAGAAAGCCAAGATCGAAGAAAAAAAATCCTGCAAGCGTGCAACCGATCCGGGCAATAGTTTCCTCACATGCCCACCTACTTCTTCGTCCCGTTATTTTTCACTTGGGCACTTAACTGCAGCACAGCAGGCACGAATGCACACCTAATTCCTAAGATTTTGGCCAAGAAATTGAATCAAAACATAATTGTCTGAAGATCAAGTCTTCGGGTTGATGAATCACGAGGATTTGCGTGCCGGAAAGGCAAAAAAAGTGTGACCCAAATTGAATTTACTCACGAGGAAGTAGTAACAAAGCTTTTAGTGGGTGAAAATGCACATTTGTGTATGTGGGATCGTGGCAATGCAGGCTTTTCGTGATTGATGCCTGCTCTTTTTTTTTCTTTGGGCTTCTCGGATTGAGCATTTGGACCTCTTCTGCCCAGTTGGATTTTTCTTTTTCTTTGCTGCTGCTTCCTTAGCATGTCTGGCACCTGATCATTCCAAGCATCTTGAATTTTTTTGTGGGCTGGAAAGCATTGTTAGGTGTCTTGGTAACAGTAAACGAAGAAAAAATGCAGATTGAATAGCTTTCGCTGGTATACCATCGCCATGGAACGTTATTTGCATCTCCAATTTCTGCTTCA
Organism: Isoetes taiwanensis; assembly: GCA_021234155.1. Classification (NCBI taxonomy): domain Eukaryota; kingdom Viridiplantae; phylum Streptophyta; class Lycopodiopsida; order Isoetales; family Isoetaceae; genus Isoetes; species Isoetes taiwanensis. The sequence continues at coordinate 154,809 of JAJEKV010000403.1, forward strand.
GCTGCACATTTTTCTGCTCAATCCGTCCAAGCTGGTTTAATTACGACTGGATAATCTGCATTCCGGGTTCTGAGTTCTGATATGGCCCGGATAGAGCTATATATACGGTCGTTTTTCTTTTTTCTAGCTGATCGGGTCTACGATCAGTGTTATTTTCCACCAAAACCATCTGTTGAAGCTCAAATCGGATGCATGACAGGATTCTTCCATATCTTTGAAAGGCAACCGGCCTTTTGAGGCAGGAAATTTTTCAGGAAAAACAGAGGATCCAAAGAAGGTTAGCCTTGCATTCGAGTCACAAAATATAGTTTCCAGTAGAGAGAGGACAAAAGCGCCTCTGGTTTTAGAATCAAAACCAAGCCGCTGATACATTTGGTATTCGGGCTTTCCCGTTGATGGATAGTAGGGTTTTAGAATCAAAACCAAGCCGCCGATACATTTGGTATTTGGTTGAAGAGATCCGGGCTTTCCCGTTGATGGATAGTAGCCTGTCCCCGATGACATTGTGCAAAAACTTCACCGGAAAATTATGTCCAAAACTTGTACCCAGGAAAAAGAAGCACAGGTGTCGCGAAAATATCAAAGCATAAAGGAATCGAATCTTCGGTAAATCAATTATAGATGTGTAGATTACTATTTAGAATCATCATGCACACTCAATAGTGAAAGCTTTCTTTATGCTTTTCTCAACATATATAAGGCAGTTACATTTTCTGTTTGATTGTAATATTTTTTCCCCAGCAATAATTTTGGTGGCAACACGTATCCGAGAAAAAATGGGAGAAAAAAAAAAACACGGGAGAGACACGTATCTTTGAAAAAAAGGGTGGGGTTGATGTACCTTTCTTCCTCTGCAAGCAATTGAGCCATTGCTCCGGCCCATAGTTTCGGCAATGGGGCATCGGGCTTCTTCGCTTCCGCCCCATTTGGCCATAGCTTCTTCGTGCTTCTTATTCTTCATTTGTAATGCATTTGGCCCTTTTTGGGTTTTGTGTAGCTCAGAGCAGGGCAGATTGCCCCCTCCCCCTGCAGCCGATCTCACCAGTATCAGCTATGGTTGAACATGTACCCTCTTGATAGGCCCTTGGTCTTTGATTACTTCGCAATGTCCCCTTTCTACGACTATACCTGTTCGAATGAACAGCTCCGTTGCCGTGATATCCACCCACTCGACATGTCCCATCTTTCGTAAGCTCTTCCCTTTTCACTTCTCTTTTGTATTGAATTTTACTATGGAATTACAGAAATAGTCTATTTTCTTGGTTATCAATTACATTCTTTGGTGGCATCTTTGCATCCCGTGTCTTTCGGTTGAAAATGTCTTTTTTTATTTTTGAGGGAAGATTAGTTACAACATTAGCGGCTTATTATGTACTTGATGGGTCCATTTATCAAGCTCCTTTGTTGTTCAATGTTATTGGTTCAAGAGTTGTATGTGCCCTCTCTCTCTCTCTCTCTCTCTCATTTCATTTTGATAGACGTAATGCATTCTCTCTGCCAGATAAATATGCACTGAGTGCACACACAAACACAGCAAATAGACCTGGGCACTTTATACAGCAAGGCTATGCTTCTGGATCCATGCTTGAGGCTTCCTTATGCTGCTTTCCATTTACTCTCTGGGAAAGCAAACAACAGCGGAAAGAGAAGGCTTTAGGCCACTAAATGGTTGGTATGATGAGGATTGCAAAGCCTTGCTTAAAAACTAAAACATGCTCTGCTACTGTAACTGCCATGCAAGCTGAGCATGCAAAAAGGGAGCTTTTCAATTCTTATAGGAAATTGTCAGCTACATTTTTGGGAGAAAGTATCAAATTTTAAGTCTGTTTTCTCCACTCAAGGATGGCACCTTACCTTTTTAGAAGGTTAAGATCAGCAGATTGTAGAAGTGGTTGATTCTAGGCATAAGGCACCTTTTGTTTCTCCATTTCACTTATTGAGAGATCCACACAACAGTTAAAGCAAAGAAAACAATGCATTTTGAAGCCTCTTTAAGTGCAAGCTATCATTCATATGGTCGAGGCATTAGCACCAATCGTTGGAGTCCAACAATGCCATAAAGCAGGGCACCCAAGGAATTTATCATTTTTCTGCCATAACAACAAGGCAGCGAAATGGGTCTAAGCTGTAAAATCGGCTTTCTTTTCTATGTCATTCTTGGTGGCAACAGCTATCGCTCTGCCAGGAGTTGAAGGCCTCGAAGAAACAGGGCTTTAGAGGGTTTCAGCATTTTTGGCGGCATGTTTATTTAGAGCAGGTTCCAGCATAATCAATTTATTGCAGCTTTCTTGGCAACGGGGCAAGTTGCATTTAGATGTTTCTTGCATTCTTGACCTTCGCTTACTTTGCTTTCTCCTTTTGCTGTCCGATGCAGGATGTGCAGGACCTTATGCCTGCTGATGAAGAGAGCTTGACTGATGAAATCATCTGGGAGACATTATCGGTACAGTAGTAACTTCAAAGATTAATGAAAGAGCTACTTTGCCATTTTTTATTTTTGCAGAATAGTTTGGTATAACATTCCGGAGGATGTACCAATTATTTGCTACTCTTTTCATGTCTGCAGCACTTCTGAATAGCTGTCTCAATGGTCTTCTTCATGGTGGCTACTGTGTTCACAATGTTAAAACTAACTGGTAAGGCTCACATCTGAATGTTGACTTTCATCTTTTAACATGTGTCAACAAAGGGAAGGTGCAATTTGGTGACCAATTAACAAACAACAAAATATTAGGTGTGCTGTTCATTTGTATGAATTCATCTTTTGCCCATAAAAGAAAAGAAGCCACGAATATTCCTAACCGAGTATGCTGCTCTTTATACGAAGTCCTGATGTAGTGTCCCATGCCGAATTAATACGGATGAGCAGATTATTTTGAAAGAGAAATCTATAACTTGGTAGCATCTGGCCAATTTTATAGGTTAGCTTTTGCCATAGAGAAGTTGATTTTGTTAGATTTCCCTTTCTGAAGTTGTCTTGAAATTTTGTTGTCTATGCTTCCTTCAACAATACTTGGATCCTACTTGGGATATTATTGGTATGCAGCTAATGACCTTCTGTAGCTGCCATAGATGCATGCATTTTTTGTCATTGAACACAGTTGGATAGAGGTTTTTTCAACCGTCTTTGTACAACTGATAAAGATGGAAGACATACCTTTGCAAAAATAATGCTTGGTCGCCTCAAGAGACTGGGGAATTGATAATGGGTTGAATCTGCAGTGTTGAGTTATTGTTGGTACTGAAGAGCACGAAGATGCATGGTGGTGGCCCCGAGGTGGTTCTTTGGAAGACCCTTGGATCGTGCTTATAAATGAAAAAATGTCCACCTTGTGAGAGCTAGATTTTGTGAAGCACATTTAAAATACTTTTTCTTATGCATTTGCAACTGATACAGAGGCAGTTGCAACAATTCGGAGGGAGTTGCAACAATTTGTTGTATGCATTGAGTATGCGAATGGAGGTGATGGAGTTGTAAGCACCAATCAAGCACCAATCTCCTCGCTTGCAGGTATCAACTTTAACATTTTATTGGCAGTTTTGCATTCCTATGTTATCCTGTAACTCCAGAATGTTTTGCTCACAATGGATGCAGGTGACATCAATCATTCTGGTTTGTCCTTGCCAGAGGATTTACTATATATTGATTTTCTAGCCATCGATTTGGTTATGCATAGAATGGGATCCCTTTAAGTCATGGTTTGCAGGCAAAGAGCGGTTAGTTCAAGGTTGCATATGTTCATCATGATTTTGAGGCAACAAAATGCAGGCTGAATAAGTTTTCTACCAACCTACCACCTATTTAACGTTCTAAATTTGCCATGAATATTCCTTTCCTAAGATTAACATTACAACATTGATTTATCTTTATTCTATTAAAATGGCCATTAAAGGCCTGCAATTGGCAGCAAATAGCAACTAGGTGCACCTTGCAACAATGCAATCCAGTTACTTTTTAATTGAAACTTTGTAGAATAGAATAGCCTTTGTTAGAAAAAAGCATAACATTCTTCATAAGCACTTTGAGATATTGTTTCTCAAGTAGTTGAAAAAGCATCATGCACTGCTGCCATGCAAAACCTATTGGGAAACAGGATTTTTGTTTTGTTTTCTCTTTATGCATTTTTAGTTCATCTTCATGTCGTTGAAAGTTTCATACTCGATGAATTGTCAACGTGTTGCTTTCTAGTGTTCCTAAAATAAATACACGGTATTTTGTTCAAAAGTTTCAGTTTTCATTTGCATCTTCATGTAGACTTATCGATAATTTCTTCCTGAGAACATTGTACGTGATAAGGTCCTCTATGAAAGGCCAAGTTTAATGGCTGCAAAAAGAGGTGGTATGCAATAAGGTCCTCTATGAAAGGCCAAGCTTACTGGTCGCAAAAAGAGGTGGTTCTCATGACAACTAACCTTAGTATGGGTTCTTAATAAAGGAAATCAGATCGCATGTAATTTGTATCTCTTGGAGAACCAAATCAGGCCATGTAACTATAGAGTGAACAAATTCACACATCGTTGTGGGCTTTTCATTCGTAGCATACTTTATGTGCCATTCCTTGATATGAAGCCATTTCTTTGGAAATTCATTTGGCAATGGTGGTGTTTTCTTTCGTATGTTTGTGGCTATTTAGGATAATTTATTGCTTTATTTCTCAGCAACAATTCATGGCTTAACTTATAGAAGAGTGGGCATAGCCAAGTGAACCATTAATTCTTCCCGTCTGGCCAAGTGAACCTTTAGCAGGGGGTTGAAGAAGAGTTCGTTGCGCGTGCCTTGGCCGCATGATAAGTTTCTTGTATACATAAATACAACCTTGCGATTACTAGAAGCTCCTTGGATTTTCAACATTATGCAAAAGAGGAGTCAAAAGTTATATCTATCTTTCTTTAGACCGTGTTAATCCTATTGAGGATGTTGTCTAATGTAAAAAATGGCAGACAATTACTCCTCACCTCATAGTTTCAAGAGGCAAGGCAAGAATCTCCCATTCAAGAGTATTATAATGCAACATAAAATCAATGGGTAGAAGCAACAACCACATGTGCAATGAGCAATGAGTTTTATGCATGTCAACGATTGCCTATTAATGTGTTAAACGTTATTATTACTACTACCAATTTTAAGTTTATTGTAGACACTTGCCTTGTAAGATGTAGAACTGGTTTCTATGAGTTAAAAATCTGGTTGGTGAGAACCTTATATTTCTTGAGTATGAATGAGCCCATTTATATACAAAGGAATACGTTGAAACATAATAAAGACAAGAATCTTGATCTGTTGCTTCATGTGATTCTTCCGTAAAAGTGTGTTCCTATAAGATTCTGCAAAGCACATTAGAAGATAGATCAACATCAACAAGCACTACTACATAGTCGCTTTAGGCAATACCAGCATTATCATCAAAAAACTACACCATCAACTCATCTATCAACTCAATCTATGTCTTGTCTCAAGTTTATACGGTTAACCAAAAATATAAATTGTATTGCAATGAGAATAGAACCAAATATGGGTAGCTTATTGTAAGACATGGGCACAGTGCTTGTTATGAGCAACTTGAACAACAGAATATTAGATAAAATATGATTTGATTACAACTCCAAGTCTATGAATTTTACTCATAAATAAACTTAACTTCCCAAGAAACTATGGCTTATATGATATAGAAGTTGCACGCATTTACAAATTGTAAGTTGTAAATGTTGCCTACCCCATTTTCTGACCTCTAAGCCAATCACGTTTTGCCACGTGTCTTACATTCTTTTCTGGAATGCTGATCTTTGTACTTACATTCTAATTTTAGTCTACATTCTGTTGCCAATTTTGTTCTAAGTGATACTCTGTCAGCATACTCATTCAATTTCATCACAATTTAACATCAAAATTCATACACTAAATAACACTAATTTAACACCATAATTACGTCACAATTTACAGCAAAATTACTCAAAAATTCAAATCACTATTGATTTAGATTCAAAAAGCCTGTTCATTTCAAAAAATATTGATTCATATCAGAATTTATAGCATTCAAACAGCCTGTTGATTTGAAAACTCTACAAGGGCACAAAAACAATACACAAGTCTATATCTGCATTCCTTTCAGATCACTTCTTCGTGATCTTTTCATCAGCACATTGAAATCTTGTGCTGAAATGCTTGACATCATGATATTGCAATTCTAAAAGCTACCATCCTAAGATTCCAACCTGCAACTGCATACCTAAATCGGAGATGTTTCTGCAAGCACGTCTAAATCATTGAGTTGTGCTAAATTCCTATCTGTCTCATATGATTCCACTGCTGCTAAAAGAGGAGACAGCCCCACAACAGGAGATAGTGAACTATGCTCATGAACACACAAATCTGATACTAGATTGATATAAGCTTGACAATCATCAATCTTCTTCAACTCATCCTGCAGCACAGAATCATACATCCTCCTCTTTCCATTGTCATCGAATGGTTTCTCCACCAATGACATTGCACATTTAGCTTGCAATTCAACTATCTTATCATACCTATATCAATCTTATTTTTAAAAATAGAGAACAGAAATAAACTAATATAAGAGTCGAGAATAGAAAAATACATATTGTAGGCTTCACCTGTACGTTGTCCAATCACTTTTTTCCCTACATCAATTGGAAACCCTGCCCTAGACATTGAGTAATGACAGTAGAGTGGTCAAATTTACCAAAATATTTACCTTCTATGCCAGCAGCAGCCATCATATACTTTACACATTCAGCAAGTTTTCTAGCACTGACCCTGTTCACAGAATTTTACCATTGATTGGTTTTAGGATTCTGAATTGGCTGCATGAAAAAAAACAGAAAAGAAATCTCATTCTTATCGGTTTTTGGATCAGCCAAATGCCTGTCAAGCTGATTATAAGCGAGTACGACATCTGCTTGGTGACATTTGAAAGGCATCCTAAACTATTCTTCCTGATAATGATCCATATCAACATCATAATTCTTGCTTAGCCTCTTGCTGGACTCAAGATATTCTGATCCGTTCTCTGAACCAACAACAAAATCTGAAATAACCAGCTTGTGAAGTTCACTCATTCTGCAAATGGAAAATCTGGCGACATAGTAATACATAAACCATCTTTGCAGACCTTGGAGATGATGAATTTGATGATCAATGTCTGCTAACAATGTCTGCTAATCTGCATAATCTATCTCGTCTACTTTTTTCTACTTCTGACATGCACCTGAAGTCCTCCTAGATCTTCTCATAGTTCTCTCTCAAAGATAGAACATGCCTTGATGTTGAACAAATTTCTGGTACTCCACAATTCGCAATCCTGATCTCCTTCTGCCTTCGAATAAAACAAAACAAAATGAAATTGGAAAGCACCGGGTTACACAGAAACTGTCCATTGGTCAGATGGCCATTGATCCCAAATAACAGTTTGATCTCCTCTATACTTAGTCCACTTCTGTTGCAAGCGAGCCTAACGCACCCGACATAATTCTTCTTTTCGTCTATCTGGGTGTCTTGTGATGGCCTTTCGATGTCTAAGAAAATCCTCATATGAACCGCTAAACTGAAGCCTATGCTAGTTGGTCTGCCATGGTGATGCCAATCCATTCTCCCCTGCCAGGCTCGGCCCTGCTTGTCCTGCCCGGTGCTTGGTGCTAATGCTGCTGCCTAGGCGATGGCGCTAGGCAGGAGGGTCCTTCCAAAGTCCTCTTGCAGCTCATGTTGTAGAACACAACATGTTTGATACATGTAAGGCCTAATGTTGTAGGTGTAGGTTAAGCAGTGTTATTAAGGAAAAATCCCTCTTAGATTGCCTTGGCTAATGTAGCACACATTAGTCTAGAAGCATATAACTCTATCTACGTTATCGATATATAAGTCATTAGTGCATGAGCTATCTCATAATTTAATTATCACTGAACCAAAATAGGTGAGTCATTGATCATGATTAAAGTAAAGGAGGCTATGGGACTAAAAACTCAGTGGAGAGAATGTCCACCGAAGCAAAACCACCCCACTCAAATACAACATCTAAACAATATGAAGAGCAAGCAAAATCTCATAAGTAAGTGTGAATATGAAGATAGTGCTCCCAAATACGGCTCTTCACCTCATTAGCAATTGATGAGCACCTGGATGCTTTGACAATTCGTTGTTGGGCATCAAGAAAGATCTGTGCATCTGAACAAGAAAGACCTTTGAATATGAGACGATTCTTTCTTTTCCAAATGGACCAAATGAGCCATGCAGAAGCCAAAAGAAATGCCCTTAAAAAAAAAAAAAAAAAAAAAAAAAACCTTTTTGCCAAATTATCCCAACTACTTGGATAGACTGCTAATACTACCTGCTGGCTGTTCAAATTGCAATGAAAGAGGCCTTGAAGCCACAATCAAGCATTGTATGACATGTCTACACAGGAAGAAGCAATGCTCAATTGTCTCTTCCCTTTGTGCACATATGGGACAAAGTGCAGATCTCTGGACGAAATCTGTGCACCAGAATATTAATGCGCAGACAACGATGAATGATTTTTGTATTTGCCATGATGCTAAAATGGAAGGAAGGTGCGAATGTGATGTGTTGATTTGACGTGTAATGCAAATGCCAAAGAAGATACCTCTAGCTACATAGTGAGATACATCATGATATAAAATAGATAGAAAAGTGAAGAAGGCACTCCTAGCACGCCCAACCATCATAGAGTTCGGGACATGTTAGGTATTCATGGAGGAGTTTTCTACCGGGGGAAAAAAAATTGTTAAGGTAAAATCTTACCTAGATATGGTCTGCAAAAAGGTCTTCTTGGGCAGAGCCCAGCAAATCCATGCAAATGTCACCAGATATTAAGCAGCCACCCATTATAAACATCAAGATAGATGATTTCTAAATAATAATATGGGCTACGAAATTAACAACCTATATTTGAAAGGGTTATACTCTTTTGTAACCCTGCAACTCCATAGAATGAGAGTTCTAAGAAAAACATCGGTATTAACCAGTCTCACCCTTGTATACGACATGGCACCAATTTGATCCAAAGCTGGAACATTTAAACCTAAGTTAACTTGATATATATGAGCTAACTGGATACTATGCACATAATAGCCTCCAATGCCCCTTTTACTTAACATTCACCCAATAGAATAAATTTTGGAGTTACCCATGCCCCAAGTATAACTACTAGGGACCAATATAATTACTATGTTTGTAAGATATGCTAACAAGCAGCATGCATACAAAAAAAATCCTACCTCCTACCGTAAGGAGAGGCAAATATACTTCCTGCAACACAGTTTTCATAGGGATGGCAGACCCCTACAAATGCAGGAATCGTACCTCACCTTATGAGAACTGTTTGCCATTACTTGAAAATAATATAAAAGCAAGAGATATGATCCAATACCTTAAGATATTTTATTCTCTTTCCTATATAAGAGACTAGGAATGCAAGTAAAGTTACCTCACTTACAGAAGTAGTTGTTGAGATCTTGCATAAGCTCCCTGGACTCAAAATAAATTCCAGCAAATGTACCTATCATCAGCATGGAATAATTTAAGGGCTAAACTTAGCTATTTGGCGATTTTTTGGCACATTTTCAAAAAAATTTGGCTAAAGTAAATGGAAAAAAAATTGGAAAAAAAAATAATAATTTTAGCTTAACTTTTTTTCGGGACTGCACCAACCCTGGACCTCTTTAGCCAAATGCTAGAAAGTAAGAGAGTGAAATTTTGTATTGTTTAGCTAAACCATAGAAACTTTTAGAATGAATTTCGGGCTAGTTTAGCTAACATCATTCTAGTTTATATAAAATATATGATTAATAGTTTAGTTTCTAGCATTATGAATTAATTTGAGTCCTAGACTTCGCTAGTTAGCATTATTTTAGAATGTTTTCACAAAGAAAAGAAAATGACTAAAATAAGTGGAATATATTCAAAAATAGTATAGTAATTTGGTTTGATATTTTCTATTGGCCACACCATAGAAATTTTTGGGATGATGTTTGGGCTAGTTTAGCTAAACGCTAGAAAGTAAGAGAGGAAAAATGTGTAGAGTTTAGCTAAACCACAGAAAGTTTTGGGATTAATATCGAGCAAGTTTAGCTAAAGTCATTCTGGCTAATAAGAAATATGTGATTAGTAATTTATTCCCTGATCATCAGATAGCATGAACTTAAGCCGAGTGGCTGGAAATTCATTGTTCTATATCCCATCCAAATTTTAAATATCCAGCCAAGTGGCAATGCTGGACAAAAGTCCATGTATGAAACTTAGGCCAAATGGCACACTGTGCCAAATGGTAAACTGTAACATTAATCCCTTTTAATTTTGCAGCTCATATTTTCCAGCTCAGTAGTCCAACATTCCAAGTACGAATGATCATCTTGAACTCTGGCATCCCCTTGATTATCATATTCATCCTGCATTCATATGTGCCACAATGAGATGATCATGAGAACAAACTTGCGTTTAAGTAAATAGAGCACAACAGCAGATCAAACTATAAGAGAGCACATGCTACAAGCCCTACCAAGAAAGAATGGCAGCACTGATAAGACCAATGCACAGAAGTGTCATGAAAAAAACCGGCTTGAACTAGTATATACTAGCACAAACATCAGCATTGGTCAATCCCGCCGCTGTCTTATCTGGCCATACAAGAACCGTTAAGTCCTAGATGGTACCATCCTTTCCTGGTATACGGCCTCTATGTTATCCTGTAACAAATCTTTCCTTGGTATACATTTACCAAAATCTCTAATCTTTTTTACAACACGCCTACTGAAAAGCCATTGAAACGTCCGAGTAAAATAGGCCATTATGCCTGATTCCTAATGGACACAATTAGAACTATAATGATATAACTCTTGTCTACAGAATATAAATATACCCTATTCCATGAACAAAATACATTAATCCACCTGCATTCGAAATGCTACAAAGATTAGCACTCTTATGCAGACTGGCACAAGCACTATACTTCCAATAAGAGTTCAGAAGAACTTCCCATACCCGAGCATTTGGAACCCCAAATATTTACATTGTATATTTAATTCAGAATATAACATATGACCTATAACATACAAGGTAAATTCTGCCAATGTATGAACATATCACTTTATTTATTTCCAAATATTACATCACACGGATGACTATCTATTCATGTAGTTTCCATCAAGCGATATAGTTCATAATCTGTATAAGTCAAAGACTTTTTTAACACTGCTTAGAAAAAAAGCTGGGATGTTTCCTTAATGCCAAGCATAGCAATAATATCCAAGTCTTTCAGATTTCAGGACCAATCATCATAACTATAATGTATTTCACAGCCGAATGTAAGAGCACAGTTACCAAAATGTGACAACTACAATGTTGTGCAGCTTGTGCACACTAAACACCATTTAAGACAGCAGTTAGACTATTTTTGAGTATAAATATCAGAAAACATGCTTATAAAATGGCCAGTGTTTGTTACTAGCACGTATTACCTATTTTCCTGTATGCAACTGCCAAAGCAACTTGTAACAGCAGAACAATACCATGCAGCAGATTACCTTTGCATCGTATTAAAGAGTAGAGTTACAGCATGTAAACCAGCTGCAAATTCCAAAAGGAACTAGCAATCTTATTTTTTTGGAGTCGTTTCTTCAACCATAGTTATTCTTTAATCCCATCGTCATCCGTTGCCAAGTTCCAAGCTCACCTAAATCTCTATGAACAAAAGGAATACATTAAGAAGAGAAGCCCGTACCTGCAGCCAATCAATACACGGTTAGCATGAAAATGGTAATTGGTGCAAGGAAAAAAGGTACATTGGGCTTCTCGGTTCATCACCGATCGCCTAATGTAGACCTTTTGCCCAAAAGATTAAATGAGCTTAGGAAGGAAAGAAAGCCTGGTTTGAACTAATGGGAGAGAACTAGCTCAACCTAGTTACAGTAATAACAATGAGCAAAATGCAAATAATCCTTATAAGAACCACTGTTTAGATAAGAAATCAGTATTTAGGAGTATCAAAAACCCAAAATAACAGTCATAAAGATCGAAGTACTAATAATATAGAGACTAAACGATTCAGATCGTGGGAAATAAGCCATCACAAACTTAATGACCGACTTCACACCATTTATTTTTATTAAGAAAAATCACCGCCATACCTTGTTTGCTTCAATTTAAGACAGACAAGTTCATCATGTTAAGGCGAAATGGGGAGCTTCATGCAATCTTCAGATCCGAGCCTTGTGTGCATGTCAAATGCCAAGCCGGGCGTGTAAGAGTGGCTCCTAAATGCCTTGGTTGTTTAACGTCTTAGGACAGGGAATACATTCTTAAAAAGAAGGGGCAACCCCAAATCCCTTGCATACTTCGTATGCGAAATAGCAGTCAAGACACAATTTCAGAGTGAAGAAGGTCTGCAGAAAATCATAGGGCAGAGCCCAGCAAAAACGGCCGGATATTTAGGCGCCCAGCCATCATAGATTTCGGGACATGTTAGGTATTCATGGAGAAGAGTTTTCTACCGGGGGAAAAAAAAATTGTTAAGGTAAAATCTTACCTAGATATGGTCTGCAAAAAGGTCTTCTTGGGCAGAGCCCAGCAAATCCATGCAAATGTCACCAGATATTAAGCAGCCACCCATTATAAACATCAAGATAGATGATTTCTAAATAATAATATGGGCTACGAAATTAACAACCTATATTTGAAAGGGTTATACTCTTTTGTAACCCTGCAACTCCATAGAATGAGAGTTCTAAGAAAAACATCGGTATTAACCAGTCTCACCCTTGTATACGACATGGCACCAATTTGATCCAAAGCTGGAACATTTAAACCTAAGTTAACTTGATATATATGAGCTAACTGGATACTATGCACATAATAGCCTCCAATGCCCCTTTTACTTAACATTCACCCAATAGAATAAATTTTGGAGTTACCCATGCCCCAAGTATAACTACTAGGGACCAATATAATTACTATGTTTGTAAGATATGCTAACAAGCAGCATGCATACAAAAAAAACCCTTTTTGCCAAATTATCCCAACTACTTGGATAGACTGCTAATACTACCTGCTGGCTATTCAAATTGCAATGAAAGAGGTCTTCAAGCCACAACCAAGCATTGTATGACATGTCTACACAGGAAGAAGCAATGCTCAATTGTCTCTTCCCTTTGTGCACATATGGGACAAAGTGCAGATCTCTGGACGAAATCTGTGCACCAGAATATTAATGCGCAGACAACGATGAATGATTTTTGTATTTGCCATGATGCTAAAATGGAAGGAAGGTGCGAATGTGATGTGTTGATTTGACGTGTAATGCAAATGCCAAAGAAGATACCTCTAGCTACATAGTGAGATACATCATGATATAAAATAGATAGAAAAGTGAAGAAGGCACTCCTAGCACACTCTATCCCTTGATTGAGGCCCTGAGTACATACACAAATCCGTCATTATAAGAATAAAGAATGATGTCCTAGTCACTGCGAGTTGGAAATATCAATGGTGAGTCTATTAGTTAGTATATATACGTGCAATTCCTTTTTACATTAATGATAAACCTCTCATTATACATTGCTTTTTGTTGATGCATTAGATTTTTCAATATAGCAAAGTTGTAGAGATGTCCTAGATTATTATTACAAGAAATTTATCGCTGGCCAAGGCAAGCTTTAACATTTTCTCTTCACCCATTTCGTTTATCGTGCTAGAACACCACGATTTGAACACGCATTAAGTTCGTAGGTATGTTCGATTGGGACTATAGAAAGAAAGAAAGAAAAAGAAAGAAAGAAAGAAAGAAAGAAAGAAAGAAAGATGTTGATCATAACGACTATAAGATTCCCGATTATATTTTTGTTTTTTTCAAATATGCCATGCAATGATAGCCGGTGGGTTATAAACCTGGGTGGGGGAACACTCGTATCCAATGGCTTGACCACCAGGCCATGATCACCATGAACATGGATCATGCATGCCACTCAATAATATTTAATGGGTTTGTTGTGAATTAAGTTCCCAATGGTATAATTTCGTTACGAAGTTAATGTATCTGAAAAGACTAACGATGTGAATAAGATAGTTATAATAGAGGAATACATTTTCAATACAAAGGCATCACTTCAAAAGCAGTCTTAAATTTTGCCAATTTGAATATCCACACAACAAATAAATTGAACAGAGTCCCTCTAGATATTAGAGGCAAGGTGTCAACATATATTGAAGGTTTTGAGCAACTGCAGACTGCCAAAAAGACCCAACATGAATTTCAATACTTGACAACGAAATACGGAATATATATGACAAGGAGGGGTTCTTGAGCACCAAAAAATGATCAAGAACTATTAAGTGGGCATGATTTAAATCCAGAAATGATAAGAGAAATAGATTACATTGCATAAATGTGCTACAAATATGTGTGTAGCATGCTGACATGTGTTAAAAATTCTACGTGCAATTATTAGGTTTGCAAGATTTCCTTTTAGAAAAGACGCAAACATATTCAAATACAAAGCATAGTAATAAAGGCTACATCTGTAGTGTAAAGGATCATTATTATCCCATAACAAATATATTATATATTAGATATCTGCATACTATGTCTAATGATATAATGTACTATCTTTGAAACAATCAATCCAAATCTACTTGCATTCCATTTTTACAATGCCTCAGAGCTTTTCAAAGTATTTAAGTAGTACACATCTTCTGCGGTGCACATCTGTATCTAGTAAAGCATATTAAATATAATATCCTCTAACCTGTTTTAGATAGAAGAGATCATGTGTCAGTTTGCAGGCATGAACATACTTGCATTGTCTCTGCCTTATCTTGCAAGCTTGCAACAACTCCAAATGACTGAGTAGTAAACAACCACGTCTCTTGCTCAACAAATTTCGGTGATACATAACAAACTGTTGCGTTGATGCTATTCTAACTACTCTCAGATGCAAAAAGGAAGAATAGAAGACTCCCACGAGAGGTTCACAAAGGCTTTACTCTTGCTAAATGGAAGTATATACAGTCTATGAAAGACCCATCAAGTTGCATGGTAGAATTCTGTTTAGACTTGAATATAAATGAATGAAAATTTTCCTCATTTGCTTAGATTCCTTTCCATAGTGGCTGAAAGCCACCCCCTGGTGTTGATAGAACATGATTTGGCTTGTTGCAGACTGGAGTCTAGAGGAAAAAACATCATCTTCCTTAAGAACCTCCTTGGCCATATTACCATTCTACACCAACTACCTAGAAGCAATCTGCTGGATTAACCCCTGTTCCTCTCAAACTTTATTCCAAAAGTGGAAGACGTTAAGTAGCAAAACCTTGAGGAAGATCAAATAGAACTGTGTGCTTGTGTCCTGCTATAGGAAAAATCTAAAGACATGAGCATGAACTAATTCATCTTCATTGAAAAGTAATCAAGTTCCATACCTCTGGATCAGAACCTAGTTCCTCAAATTGGACGGAGCAGAACCAGGAGATAAATAAAGGCACCACAGCGTCATTTACCAGGTATTAATCATATCCAGCTTTGTGAAAATCCCAAAGCAATAAGAAATTTGTTGCATCGCTGTAGATGAGCCATGCATTAAGCCTAGCCAAAAAAACCAAGAAAATGTCTGCCACGCTGGGAGAATGTCTACCACGCTGAACTCCCAGGAGCCAC
Source organism: Isoetes taiwanensis (assembly GCA_021234155.1). NCBI lineage: Eukaryota > Viridiplantae > Streptophyta > Lycopodiopsida > Isoetales > Isoetaceae > Isoetes > Isoetes taiwanensis. Next base: position 170,486 of record JAJEKV010000403.1, read on the forward strand.
GTTTGATCTCAAACCTCTGCTTTTGCAAATCAGATCCAGTGAACGCCAAAATATGGAAAGGCCTTTATTCCTTTTGCTTTTGCATCTCTGTCTCCTCACCTTGTATCTTATGGTCAAGAGCTTGTGGAGCTTGTAGAGCCGCGGGGGATTGGTTCTAGAGCAAGAAAAAGCCTCTCAAATTCCAGAGAAAATGGAAAATAGGATAACAGTCACATAGGAGAAGGAAGAAGTGCCAAGACCCTTCCAGACCCATATACAGCCAGGATCTCTCTCCATATCCAGACCAGATCTGCCAGAGCAGAACTCCGCTCCATCTGCAAGGGGTTACATTTGCTTCATTCCAATATGATAAAAGACCCTGTGGATCGCTGAACATGCCCTTTTTAAAAGCAAGCAAGGCCTGGCCGTCGGACTTGAGCGCCATAGCTGAGCTTGGAAGAAGCAAAAGTAGGATGAAAGGGGCAAGAGCCGGATTGCTTGCAGGGGAAGAACGGGCAATCCTTCCAGCCAATTTTGAAGCCGTCACTTCTTTTTTTTTCATTTTTTTTCAAAGACACGTGTCTCTCCCAGGTTTTTTTTGCATCAAAGAAAATAGAAAGAAGCAAAAAAGAAACACGCTTTATATATGAGTGATTAGCTAGGAATCATTTGAGATGGGACTTAGAATAGTCTTATTTATTGGATCACAAACTATTCTCTTTGCTCTGCCTTATATTTTGAATACAACAACACAAACCATTCTCATTTTCTTGTTCACATCTCAGAACTATTGCTTGTCATAAATACCTTGTTCATTACAATAATTATAACCAATGTTCTAAATGTCTAAGATGATTTTCGTGTAGCACAAGTATAAAAGCGTGTGTCGGCAATATACTTTGGTCAATCATATTCATACATGTTCATGCATCACGATGTAACATAATGACCAAAAGGAAGGAAGGAAGGAAGGAAGGAAGGAAGGTATTTTTATCGTCCACGGAGACCCGGTCGGTCCTATGGAACCCAATACAAAAGCCCAGCCAGCGGATTACTACCGGGATTAAAACCCCTTTCCGAAGGGTTTTCGAGGGAAAAACGCGGGCGCAATCGGCCCACCGACAAACTGTTCCAATATCACGAAATGCACAAACACACAAATATATACACTCATGTACCGTACCCATAGTGTGCGACAAAAGTAGCCAAAGGGGCAAAGGTGGGCTCGCAGATCCGGTACCTCGAATGTACGACCCCGCAGCACGTCGGCCGGTGTGTTCATCGGCAAATGTAGGGGGCAAGTCCTACGCACTAAGGGAACGTGATCGGCCCGGACCGACCGAATCTTTGGGCAACTCTGGAAAGTGTGAGACTCATCCTCAATGGCACCCGTTTGGTAAAGACCGACAGAGCCTGTCCCGGCGGGGCTCCCAATCCACCGCCGTCTCAATGCGGAGATGGTGGGCACCTGTGCGAATGGAAGTAATGAGTCTGCGCTTTTCAGGGTATTTGGGAACGCAGTAGAGCCGTGGGCCCCGCCAACGCGGGGTTGATGTGCTCCTTGTAATGGGTCGTTTTGACTGCTCTAGAGCGTCGGGGTCCCGAGCTTGCCAAGGAAGCAAGCGTCCGGATATCCCCGCGCAGGTCATCCACGATCGACCTCGTGTGTCGGCAAGAAGCGACCGCTCCTGCACATTCCATCTGGCGAACCACCGATATCTCTTACCCTCCAACGGGCCCGAGCGCTGTGGGCCCTATTGCCCACCGGCGTAAGCCGGTCTTTGGGAGCGAACATCACCCATATTAACCACTTTCGAAAATAGATGATGTGTCTATCAAGGGTCGCTCATCGAAGTGGCAAGAATCGATTTCTCGGCCCGAGAATCGATGAGGGGGGAAGGTTTCACCCCAAGTGCGTGCCAAAAATGCCTTCCGCACTGCTCCAAGTCATTCCAGTGTCGCCAAAGAGACGACCGGGCCCAAACCCTCGACCCCCATACGAGAGAAGGACATGCTTTCGACCGACCAAAGCGGATGTGCCCGATGGCCCCAATCATAGAGCTCACGGTGGCAAGTTGTTACGCATGGCATAAAGCGCTTTCGGTACCATTTCACCGCAAGGATGGGCGTCGGGGAACTCCACCCCTAGGTACTTGTAGGTGGGCGTGACCTCTACAAGGCGTCCTCAATATGTGAGTGTAGAGGCGTGGGGTGGCGTGAAGAGGATATGAGAACCACCCTCGTCTTGGCGGATTCACGCGCATGTCTCAGAGTAGCGGCGAGGAATGTGTCTAGGGCACACGAGATGAGACCGCATAGCTTAAAGGGTGTGGGCGGAAGGTCAATATCGTCTGCATAGATGTGGCCGGATGACACGTCAAAAAGCTATATGCCATCCCCATGCTTTCGATGCGCTAGGGCTCTAAGCGGTCAATGTAGAGGCCAAAAGTGTTGGTGAGAGGGGCAACAGCTACCTGGGGCCCGTCTCTTGGTGAATGCTTGGCCCGTCGGTGCATCCTGCCAAAACAACTCTCATCTGACCTGTATATGGCATTACGCACAAAGGCGGTGGCAGCCCCGATTGATGCAGTCTAGCCTATAGCTTTTTCTCGGGGGGCCGTATCGAAAGCCGAAGTCCACAAAGCTGACAATACAAGTCCTGCCCGATGGTTTCAAATTTGTCTTCAATCGGTGCCAGCGATTGTAAAGATATGGTCAACCGTTGAGTGCGTGGGGTCTAAAAGCCTCCTTGTGTGAGGGCTCGCACATCTGTTGCCTCTGCCAATAGTCAGCTATTTGCTTCGAGAATACCCGATAGCGGTTTGGCAAATCTTGAGCCCGACCATGATCGTCATTAATTGGCGGACGGATTAGGTTCCGCCACGCCTTGTGAATGGGGACAACCGCTTGTGGTCCATTGCCTGGAAACCTTCCTACAATGCTCTGTTGAATAGGGTAGTGCGGATCGGCACCCGGTACCGCCCATTTGAGTAACTTTCGGCACGCATACCATCGAGGTCACCGCCTTCCCATTAGCCACCGCAGCGTGTGCCCTCCACAACAATATCCTCCTCCGCGAGAACCAATGGGGGCCATCCCCGTGGGGGTATGGTCCCGGTGGGTCATAGAGGCTGCTTTGCAAATCTTTGCTCCCCACGGTGTGTGATGTCCCCGTAGGGTGGGCTGGCCTTGAAGCACTCGTGCCAAATGGTTCGAGGATGAGTGTCAGCAGCCGAACATCTCCCCACGGTGCCGGGCAAGGTGCTTGGCTTTGTCTCCTTTGGATGGGCGTGGTAATCGCGTGTGGTGGCCTCGCAGTGGGTACCGGATCGAGCGTGGACGGAGCCGGCTTGCATTCTTTACACTCCGCATCAAACCACCCGGTTCTACGGAAAGGTTGCCGGCCCCCGAAAGTGGCGACATGGGGAGGGGGTTTTGCCAAAAACCCGGCCCGGCATCAGATCCCGTAATAGCTCGATCAACTGGTACATCTGGCAGGGGGTCCGAAATTCTTTGGCGAGCGTCCATGAGCATCTCGGCGTAGTCCTCGCTGCTCATAATCCGGTCAAGGCCCGAGGATGGCGAGGGCATGGCATAGTGGGGTTCTGGCGGCTTGCCAAGCCATGTCCAAATAAAGTGGGGGAGGTGATGCAGATCGACCTCCTCATCCCACTATCGGTGCCCACCGTAAAGCGCCCGATGAGATGCATATCTTGCAACTCACTGAGCACATACCACACAAGACCCTCCCGCTGATTATCATGTCCATGGTGCACTTGTGAGAAGCGGGACCCTTGGCGGCCATTGCAAATTATCAAGTCAAAAATACCGTTATAGCGGGGAACAAGGTCACAAAGCCAAAGTGACTGGCTGTCATCCGATCCTCATGGCCGGGTTGCCCTCTGCCGGGCGTAAGCTGCCGCAGGACATCGTCGGCCGAGGGGGTCAAGTCTCATGGGATCGCTTTACTCCCCGTGCATTGAAATCCCCAAGAAGGACGAACCCTACCCAACCGTTAGGCCGTTGTGGGCGTCATCATATAGATCGACATAAGGGTCCATCCTATCCCGGACGGAGTGGCTGCGATAGAAGGTGCTTTCTGAGGGAAATAATAGGCGTTAGAAAAGAGGGTTTGCCATGGGTATTATGCACACGCGAACCCACAAGTACCGTTAGGTTCGCCTTTCTTCTCGAGGGTAAATCAATGTGCTGTTGTCCTAAGAGTAGCAAGGTAACCCCACCATCGCCTCTCGTCCCTGCATGTGTATTGAAGACCGAGAAATGTTGGTAACCCACAGATCGTAGCCCGCGGCTCCATATGCTCCTATGTTCCATGAGAAAGATGAGATCCATATCGCCGCCATTTTGAAGTTGAGACCGTCCCCTTTCGCCAAGGGAAGCCTCGACAATTCCATGAGACCACCCGGAGGCAACACCCTATTTGTCGCTAAGAAGCTGGTATGCTACCGAAAGTCGCTGGGAGTGACTCGGAAACGAGGCCGCAGTGGAGAAGTAGATGGGATGGAGGCATGTGGCCACGAGAGGGCGGGTCGTGGAGGGAGCAGTGGGAGTAGGAGCAGAGAAGGTAATCGGTCGAGTAGCGCAAGGGCCATCGCTCAAATGAAAGCAAGAAAGTGTGTCATGTAAAAAATGCATCCCCGGCCTAACCAATCCCGGCGACCCCTGGTGGTGGATGTTCCTCCTGACTCTATTAAAGCTTCTTGTCTCATAAGTAAGCCTCCCCGTTGTGCGTGTGTGGGAGGTCCCGCCTAATGCATGTGGACTGCCCCTTCACATCTCTGCCCCAAGCACATGGCATCACGCACTGCGCATCCCCAAACCGCCAATATGATGGAAGGCATACACATACAATGAGCCCCACGGCTGCAATGTCGGCAGAAATGTGAGCTGGCCCGTGGTCATCATCCCATCTAATGTGTGTCTCTACAAGCTGGGCTTGTGGCTCTCCCTCTCCCTCTCACATGCCTCTGACTACCGGGGACAGGTGGCTCCTCCGTCAAGGCCTCTTGAGTTCCCCTCAAGGCTCAAGGGGTCAGCAGGGAGGGCTGGGCTCGGCTGTGGTGGTGGTGGTGGTGGCTGGGATGTGAGTGCGGTGGCTTGGAGTGTGTAGCAACAAGGCCGTCCCCGTCACACGTGCCCAGGCTGCTGGTAGCTGTCCGGGAGGCCGCTGCCCCCTACTGCAGGAAGTCGAGCCTCGCCTCTGTGGCCCGCTGCTGCTTGGCTATCTCTTTGTCCGCGACCGCAGCCTGACTATGAACCCCGATAGGAGACCTCGGCCTATCTATGGATGGCTGCGAACCCTGAGCTCGTGCTCGGGAGTAGCGGGCATGCTCGAGCCCCAACATCACCGCCCGTCAGGCTGAAGCTTTGCCGCCCGTCGTCTCTAAAGAACCCGAAGCCGCATGCGGCTGTCTGCAAGAGCGGCCTGGGCCTCGATGCCATGGTGGTGGCTTCACAACCCTCGATCAAGTCGTGACACCGGTGACCATTGTCTCGCATTGCGCCCTCCCTCTCCCATTGTCATGGTGTCCGTGAGTGATGAACCACGTAGTCTAGGCGGCCCGCATGTCGATGAGCTCCCGCCCGCCCCGCTGCCGTTCGAAGTGTGCCAGGCCAAGGCCATCTTCTACGTGTTGTGTGCGGGTCTCCAGGCCTGTAGTGCGGTTCTTCTCGACCACCAGTTGCCTTCTGAGCACATGGGTTGCCGAGGACTCCATCTCCACTGCCATGACACGCTTAGTAGAAAAAAGGAACCTAATTACTTCCAAGTGTCTTCTCTAGTAATATAATGGACATCTTAAATTTTGACATCTGGTGACGAGTGCCCGACATTGCTGGACAGAAGTAAAAATATAAGTTAATGTGAGGCATTTGGTTCGATTGAATAGATGATGATAAACGGAATGAAATCAATTAGATTGTAGCTGGGTGGGTTTGGATGTTTCAAATCTTCTGGAAATGTATTTTTGTACACGTCCATGCCCTCTACTTTTCTCTTATATTTTATAGGCCCAAATGTTTTCTCCTGTATTGCAAAGGCAAAAGGGGTTGGTTCAATGTTTGAGTAGAATTGTACTTCAAATGAGAAGGCATCATCATGTGGCACAAATAGCATATATATTTCATCATCATTATCAATGCTAAGTCTCTATCTAACAAGAGCACATATATTGGCTCATAGGTCTTTTGAGTTGAATTATATAGTGGTTCATCATGGTCAATTGCTAAAGAACAATCTCATGTACAAAAAGATGTATTGAGTCTTCACACAACTACTATGGCATACATATAGCTAGTAAGGATTTCATTAAATTGTTTAAACAATTGTACAATGAGCAAAGCTAGTGTTAGCACAATCTCTCCCCCCAAATGCTATACTGCAATAAATATTGCACGTTGAGAGCATGCATTTGTGATTAAATGCAAACGTAGTTACAGAAGGAAGTGTCATGCAAACAAAACATGTCATAAGACAACAGGTCAATGAAGAAATATTAGAACTCAAGTTTGTGAGGCTAGACGAGATGGTAGCTGATATATTTACTAAAGCACTAGCCCGAGACAATTTTGAGAAGCATAGAAGTTCTCTAGGATTGGTTGAGATAACTTCTGAAGGCTTTGGAAAACTTTGTCTGAGTGAGAGTGTTGGAGAGACGTCGGGTAAGGCATGATCCTCCTTAAGGGATGTGCCCTTTTGCCCATCTATAAGCCACGGTTGGGGCTATTCCAACTAGCATAATTCCATGCCTTATTTTTGTTCTCCTTCAGTTGCTTGCTTTTGTGATAGGACAAACCTTCGTTTTAAAAAATAACTAATTGACAGGAATAAAGGAAATAGATTCTGCATCAGATGCTCTTGTAGAGGTCAAATTCATATTTAGCTTCCATTTTGCTCTTGTGCGCATGAAACATGGCTTATTGACGAATTTTTTTTCAAGGATTGAAAGGAAAAAGAAAGACCATACTGGTAATATAAAGCCATGCCAAACAGAGCAATGTTCTTGCATGCCAATAGGCCTAACAAATTATTTGTCCTGGAAAAGAAGCAACGCCCAGGAAGTGCTCAACTGGTTTTCCTCCCACCCTTTCACAATAGCCTGCACTAATTACTGGCATCTATAGCTTATTAGCCATGTACTTAGAATGCCTCGATTTATCCTACCCCTGATTACCGAGATTCTCCAGCTAAATCGGCCTGATACCACCTGGATCGGCGATGCATTCTGTTACCAAGATCCTCATCGTGAAGGTTCTTCAGATCCTGCTGCCATTGATTCGATGAACAGAAAAGGTTTTCTCTCTTAGTTTTGGCCCACCCAACCGAAGCCAACCAATTGGACCTGTGGGTTTAGTGGTTCTTGCTTTCTTACTAACCACTAACGTTCTAATTAAAGTTCTAAATGACATACATTAGCCATGAATGAAAAAAGCATCCCCTATCGATATTTTCTAATTTTGTTACAAAAGCTACCATTTAGCAACAAAGCCCTTCCCATAGCTTCTTCTAATATGAGTTTGGCTTATATCAACAATAGACAACACTTTCCTGCTACCATTTTTTGTTTGTATTAGAGGACATCCGGTAGTGGGAATAGCATTGTTGCTATCAACCGAACATGACATAAGGCAATAGCATAGATTCAAATCCTGCATGTTATTAAGCCGAAATGCATGCAATACTGCTATGCATTTTCCTAATTTGTAATTGAGTTGGTATAGGAAAATGTGTTCTTTAACACACACCCCCCCTCCCCCCAACACACAAAAAAAATGCAAGGGAGTCGGGAAAGAGAAATGTCTGCGGCGTAATGTGCTTTAAGGTTGTTAGAGATTATTTTTCTTCTAATTTTTACGCCATGGCATTCGGCAGCATCCATAGGAAAGAAATATTATAAAAAGGTAGATCATCATAGAAAGGTAGATTTACATATGAGTGATATTAATGAAATATTATAGAGAGTAGGCCTCGTATATTAGACAACAAGTTTTTCCACATTGTTGTAATCATACGTATATACTATAAAGTGTTTTAATTGCGGCCATCACGTCCATGGGGACGATCAAAGCCAGGACCATATCCAGGTCCCGCCGTGCACAAAGCCGTGCCCAAAGCCGTGGCTATATCCGCCCGTGGACCACCAAGTATTTTATGGGCCTTCAATGCGATGGTCTCCACCATAACCCCCACCATGACCACCACCATAGCCACCACCATGACCTCCACCATAGCCCCATAACCCCCAAAAAGATGACCATAACCGCCTCCACCCATATAGTTACGCCATGATTTCCGGGTTTTGCACATCCAACTTAGCTTTATTTTCTCCAACATGGCTACCACCATGACCACCACCATGGCCACCACCATGACCACCACCATAGCCACCACCATAACCTCCACCATGACCACCATAACTGCCTCCACCCATATAGGTAGGCTCATGATTCTTTGTCTCAAAATCCAACTTCGCTTCATTTTCTTCAACACGGCTACCACCATGGCCACCACCATGACCACCACCATGACCACCGTAACCACCTCTATGGTCATATGTAGGCTCATGGTTCTGCACCTGCACATTCGACTTCGCTTCATCTTCTTCATGAGTAGCGGCCGAAGCAATAGCCAGTGCCATCACCAAGGTGGAAAAGAGCAGTATAGACCAAATGCGCCCCATCTCGGCTTTACAATGGTACAAATATTGTCCTCCAATTTATAGGCCACATTGTTGGGTGGTGGGTTTCCAAAACGAGTGGGGAATGCGTCATCACGAATCTCATACTTAAAAAGATATTTTTGACGCTCAAAAAAGGGGCTTTTAGTATTTCGAATGTCCAAAACACGAGTTTTAGGGTTTGATCCAGCATCTTTGCTGTAAAATCATGTGCAGTTCTACGGCAGTAGTGGAGGTAAGCTTTACTGCGCATGGACTGTCTCTCCGACAGTTTTATGATTACTCATTAACTATGCTTAGCTAGTGCTTAGGAATATCGGATTCTCGTATCATGATAGATAAACATGAAGGTGGACCCGAGCTTGCTTTTGCCTTCCAGGATATATATTCAATGCTCAAGGTAGCTCCTCTTTTATTTGAATTTCTTTTCATTTTATAGTACAGAACTAGTCACAAAAATGACAGGGAAGTTATTTTCAAAAGGATGAAACAAAAGTACTATACATTCCTTCCAATGGAAATCTGTATTATCCTGAATCTACGAATGGCACCATATTTTTGATGTAAATTCTGGGGAGTGTTTTCCAACGATATGAATGGTTTAGATAACAGGTAATAAATTGAATACTAGGTTGCGTGCATGCTTACATTTGTAAAAAATATTCCTTTTCGCATTAACACAGCATTCGCATTTCAGGCAAGAAGAAGTGGATGTGGAATCAGATACTTCTAAAATGGAGTAAGATTCTCATTTTTCTATCCTCGTTGATTTAAAAATATGTCGATGCATGTAGACATGTTTTGAAAAAGAATACATGCCACGTGCATCAAACATCTGTTCTCATTTGATCATTTTGCTGGTTCAGCAAACCGTTTGCTCCTGACATGTGTATATTTTCTATTGCTTACAAATCTAACCCTATTGATTAAAAATTAAACCAGCTATCTTAAAGACAAACAGCTTTTTCCTTGGTTTGCGAATCATACTTGCTCTAGGTGAGGCATTATTATACAAGGAAACATGGGGAAATGGTTTGCCTGAAGCATTCAGAGATCACCCATCTATATTATACTGCAGGAAACTACTGAGCTAAGTTTGGTGATCTTTAAGGATCACCCAGAATTTATGGAACCATGGGTTAAGTTGCAAAGTGGATCATGGCCATTCAATGTTACCATCTTATGCATGTCTTGATCAGCCGTTGAATGGACCACTACGTGTCATTCAATAGACCTTTAGTGTCCCACTTGCTGAGATAACAACATTCTTGTACAATTTTGCAGAATATGCACTCTAGAAAAATCATAACAACATTTTAAAGTAACATAAGGGATTTGAACCCTCAATAACATTTGTTGTTGTTCCAACACTCATCAGAATAGAAATCATACCTGAAATTTGGTTCTGCAAATGCTCCACTTCTAATTGACGAGCATCTTCATCCAGCATTTTGCAATTGCAATCGACTAACAAATGTAAACATTTAATTCTACAATTATTCAGTGCACTGTTACCAGGTATCAGGGATAACTCTTGTTCCTAATGAAGAGTGGAATTATAACTTAGCAGTATGTTAGACTATAACTAGTATGTTAGACTATAACTGATTATAACAAAGAGGTTTGAACAAACGTGTTTAATTTTTACAGATAGAACTGAACAAACCTACTATTCATATGCTAATGGCAAAGCTTTGAGATCAAATCTGCTGAGTATGGAAGCGCAACTGCTTGTTTCAGCTGCCTGGGGTTCATACCTGCAATATGTGCATCAGCTTTCATAATCTGCAATATGTTGTACCCTTTTTTGTGCATTCTTAACAAGTATAGTGTATGCATACGGCTAGGTTGCTGAAATATAACCTAACAGTAGGATCCTTATAGTCGTTGCTCATTCATTTACACATGGACATGGATATAAGACTAATCTGTAACATGTGCATCAACTACAACAGTCCTCTCTAAGTGAAGCCAATTTCATTATTATGTGTTTTGTTCGATGGTCTTTAATGAAATATTATTGTTGTTGATGAATCTTGATTTCTTTTGCCCTCTGTATATTTTAATGTTTTTAGTATGATGATACTGATCATCAAATTGAGACAATTTTTACCATAATAGTTCTAGAATTTGCACTAAGACCATTCATCAAAAGTCTTGTTAGCTTATTATCAAAACAAAAGGTATTAACCATATGACAATCAACAATAAGTGTCGTGTCACAATTTAGATGGAACTTAAAAAAGAAGTGAAAATTGCATTTACCTATTAGAATAAGAGACATAAGCAATTCCTTGTTTCTACTGCTTTCTAAGAGGACTTATGCAATTGGGGCCAATAGGCCTATGGAAACAAATCAAAAAGCACAGTAAACATATTACTGTCAGGATTAAAACAACCCGCTCTGAAGGATTTTCGAGGGATAAACCTTTGCAGTAATAAGTATGCTGATAAACTGTACAATGATGTATTAAGATACATTTCAATGCATGTTTAAGGACATAAATGAGTGCGCTTATCCATGACCTCCTCAAGATACGATCTCAATAACCCTATTGAAGCCATGTCCATCAACACATGGAGCAGCTAGTTAGGCGGGACCAACTCAATATAGCGTGTCAGGATGTAGTGTCGGACAATTCTGAAAAGTGTGATATTTGTTCTCAATGACTTCTGTTGGCAACACTAACAAAGCATGTCCTCGCACACATCCAGAAATCACCTGCCTGTCTCAATTCAGAGGCGATGTGCACTTATACGAATTGAAGCTATCAATCTACGTTTCTTCATGGGCAAATGTATACGCAGGTAGGGCTATGGACCCCTTGTAAGCATGGTATTGTTCTGGCATTGGTAGTGTGCCTTCTTGACCTCCTCCAAACCACTAGCATTTCAAAGCTTGTTGAGGAAGCAAGCATCAAGATATTGTCATAAGTGATGGTGATCTTCTTCAGTTTGTACATGTATGCATCTATGCTCCTGCATATTCCATCCAAGGGGAATTCACTTAGTTTTAATGGTACAATCTAGATGATTGACCTAAAGAGGTTTTTTTTTGCTTTAACCATACATATACTCATACCTAGGCGGTTTTATCAGGTAACTTTGGACAATATGTGGCTAAAATAGGGGTTTTGGGAAGATTTTTAAGGTGTACACAAAGGGTTTTTGGCAACCCCTTGCACGCACATGACATACCTTTTATATCATAAGTGCACTCTAAAGATTCCATTGGGAGAACCATTGGGCTCGTTTTCTCTTACAGTAGGCCTTGAGGCACAATTGCTACAGTATAAGCAAGGTTGGGGAGACGATCATTGCCCATATTACCTTTTGAAGTAGAAAATATGGCGTCGAATTCAACCCTCTAAATGGGCAAGAAACTTGTCTTCTGTAGAAGAATTTGATATGAACTGTGGATTTTACCCCAAGTGCCCAAACTAGGAAGGCTTTTTGCACCTGCTCCAGGTCATTGCAGGTGGCAAGGAACACCACTGGGCCCCAAACCCCGTATAACAAGCTCCATTAAGAACTTGAAGAGTGTGATTGATGGGCGCGGTCATGAATCTCTACTTATAATTGTTTTTCTGCATTGCATACTGTGCTGCAGCCTGCTATCATTCGTACAAAGTGTCCTAGTATGTGGTAGAAGGAAAAATCTTCCCAAATACTTGTAGGTGGGTGCCATCTCCAGAATTTGTCCTTGATAAGTGAAGGAGAGAGGCTTTGGATGGCATGAGGAAAAAATGAACAGTACTTTAGTCTTGTCCGAATTAGGATGGGCACTATTAGTGGCATGCCCATTTGAGCAATTCTGCCTTCATGTCGTTATTGGAGAGACAATGTAAGCCCTAAGAGACCTGCCTCTGTGATTATTAGCATCGGGCACATCTGTAGGGTATTGCTGCTCGCACTACAAGAGGATCATAGAGTTGCTATAAGTATTGTACCCATTGCTCGAAAGTGATGTTTCTCATAGGATATGTGACGTTCCCCTAAAACAGCTAAACAAAGGGCATTCCATGTTGGTTCTGGTTGGCTCCTATGGTTGATATGGTTGCGTCGCAGACACCACATCTTTCAGGGCATTAATTCATCTGCATGCGATGTTATTAGGATGGCCTAGAAAAAGATATTGATAGCCTACGAGTGTTCCCTCCTTAAATCAGAAATGATGGAATGCATCTGGATTCAGTATCTTCGAATTCATTTTTATCGTTAGTCTCCTATTTTGGAGTAAGTCCAGGCTCATGCTCATGTGGCATCTTTTTGCGCTTACACAGTTAAATGAGACATGAAAATTTTGTACGTGTTATCTGATTAATAAATTTTTGGCTTTTGTCCTTCCAAAAAAAAAAAAAAAACTTCCATTTAATATGCCATTCCCATTGCAAATACCATACAAATTACCAAGACGTATTCCAAGAAATTTGATTCCATTATTGTCATAAATCTTACAACAACGTTGTTCAAAAACAACTTTAAATTCATGATCAATAAGCTGACTTACTGAAATTAGGTTTCTCACTAAGTTTGGTACACCGAGTGCATCCTTTAATTCTACAGATTTTCCTTCTAGATCAAATATTTCAAGTATGCCCGATTCTTCAACTCTTTGCAAGTCTGTGTCACCCATTTGCACATAGCTAGAATCTCTCTTTCTCCTGTTTTTGAGAGCATCAGTAGTTCTTACTACTGATCTCTCAGCTATAAATGTATCATCATTTTTGTTAGTCTTAATCTCAGTAATAGAGCAACAATTATAGAGTTTTACCTCTGCCTCTGTGTCTTTTTCTTCTGTATGACACCTTGTGCCAGATTGATACTAGTTTATCTATCATTTCTTCTCTTGATATTGTTGCCTCTGCCTCTTCCTCCTCTACTGTTGTGTGCAAACTCTCTGCCTTTTCCTCTTTCAAAGTCCTTAGGACTAGAGCAGTTGGAAGCAATATGCCCATACCCATAACAATTAAAACACCTGTTATCCTTCAGTTTTGGACAAGTACTGTTCAAACGTCCATATTCTTTACCCTCAAAACAAGGCCCAATTTTCCGTGACTGTATCTTGTTTTTTCTACCAGCAAACAGTATTTCAGTGCTCTCGTCATCTTCTTCCTTTAGCATTCCTTTTTGTTCCAATTCCGTCCTTATCATTGCCTCAGCTTTTTCTCTGTTTTTGGCCACATTCCTTACCCATATCTGCAACTATATTATCATATGTCTGAAATTTTTTTATCAAATTATCATCCTCCTTGAATTTCGTCTCCTTAACTCTCTGTCCAATAATTCCATTTGTGAAGAACTTTTAAGTTACATAAGCTTTGACCAGATAGTCCCACATTTCCTTTAGAGATCTATTCTTCAACTTCAGCATAATGTTAGAGCTCAGTTTACTTGAAATAATGCATCTAGCCTCATGAAGCTTACCTCTCTTCTGCTCACTTCCTTCAACTGCACCACTATGAAATCTCTCATCAACATTCCTTGCAGTGGAATGTACTGTACTGCTCTCAGCTTCTTCATTCACATCTCCAGCTATAAGGTACCATAGACCTTCTGCTTCAAGAACATCTTTCATTCTTTCTTTCCATGCTTGGAAACAAGCCTCCCCTTCAAATACATTACTCAATAATAGTGAAGAACATAGTCTGCTTGCCATAGCTCTGGTACCAATGATAATAATTGCAAATTCAAGCTTGATTAGAATAATTTAGCAATTCACATCTAACCATTGGCAATGAGAACATGTTAAGAAATAACGTTAACCATTATAATCATGAAATATAGCCGATTCAAACATATAGGTTCCATCGACCTGTAATTCAAAAGAATATCAAGACTTCACCTTATCCAATACTTCTCGTATTACTCAGAGGATCGATTTGATCAGTGCAGAAACTGATGAGGATCAATCCTAGGTTTACATACTTATACACGAATCAATATAGCTTAGGTGCAGTCGATTTAGGGGTTTCCAGTCTCGTAGATACACATGTTTCACTACTATTTGTCCAGATAGGTCTATCTATATTAGGGCATCGATATTGACAATATCTGCAATATTGTGCCTCAGATCAACCATTAACAATGTATGAAATATTGCCTAGGCACCAAATATGCTATAATCTATTCTCAAATATTTGCATCAACAATTAAATCTCATATAAACTTATTGAAATCTGGCTTTTATGAGTTAGAAAATACCATTTTGATTTTCCTTATGTAATCATCAATAAACGATACAAAATATTACTTCTCACTTGCACTTCTAACTCTCATAGGCCCACGGACATCAGAGTGTACTATGGCTGATTTTCTCTTACCCGTGCACTTTACTTAAGACAAGACTTTCTACTTTGTTTGCCTAATATACAACCATGACATGGAGAGTCTATTTTTCATATCATCAGTAACATCTAAATCATCCAAAAACTTATGCTTCTTCATTAAAAAAAAATATATTTTTCATTTGTATGATCCTAATCTTTAATGCCATAATTCTATTGATATTATCATTTTCAACTTCATAAAAAATTATATTTTTCATTTGTATGATTCTAACCTTTGATGCCATAATTCTATTGATATTATTATTTGCAACTTCACTGCTTAATAACATGTCTACACCACAAGTCAAAACGATTTCCAACTCTTTTTGCATATAATACAACCTTTCCATTATTATGTACTATGCACATGTGCTTGTTAAACTACACTTCGTTATCTTTATCTACTAGATCTGCCACTGAGATTATTTTTTCACCACTCCAGGAACACACAAAACATTGTCAACAGAGATCACATTTCCATGTTCTCCTATGGGTTCTATGTGGTAGGATCATATATGAACCCAAATCAACTAGCATGTGTTCCTGGGGTAGACGACATCTCCTATGGCTAGCATACCACAGTCTTCTACTTTTTGTTCTTCTCCATTAACCATATGTACACACCTGAGATTACTAATTTGCATATTTCTTAATATTTGTGAGCCTTCATCACAAGTGTTTCAAATTTTAATCTATAACCACACAATTAACAAAGTTTACATCACAAGAACTTTTTTTTTTTAAGGGACTTGAGCCTTTATTATCCAGAAAAAGTTACAAAGTACAATGGGGACTAAAAATTCAGTGGAGAGAATGTCCACCAGAGCAAATCCACCCCACTCAAATACATCATCTAAATAGTATGAAGAGCAAGGAAAATCTCATAAGTGTGAATCAAGATAGTGTTCCCAAACACGACTCTTTATATCATTAGCAATTGATGAGCACTGAATGCTTTGACAACCGTTGTTGGACATCGAGAAGGACCCGTGCATCTGGAACAAGCAAGATCTTTAAATATGAGAAGAACTCGATAAAGCAAAAAGAACCCGATAAACAAAAAGAATTTACTCTTTCTTTAGGAACTTCTTCTAATTGATACATGGCCCATGGTTGGTTTTAAAAATGTCACACTTCTTGTAGAAGTTCCTCTACTAAAAAATCCTTAAGCTTCCACATCCTCTTCCTCTTCTTGTACACACATATTTGCAAGATGACCTCCTTTTTCCTACGAACATAACATGTACAAATTCTAACTGAGAGCAATTTGGTTTGATATGACCACTCTTTCCCATTCATAGTATATCACATCCCTTCTCTCTCTCTCCCTCTTTCAACATATAAAATATTATCTCCCCTTTTATTATAATCCCTTCTTGCTTCTCCTTGTGTGACTTCAGTTCTTGTTGTACTTATTGTTGTTCAGTTCTTGTTGTTGTTCTTGTTGTTGTTCTTGTTGTTCTTGTTCTTGTTGTTGTACTATTCTATTCTATTTATTCTATTCTTCCTTATATATAGACAGCAACCAATGTAAGTCGACAAGAATAACTCTGCGCAGACTCAAGAATCACAAGCTGTGGATAGAAAGAGGAAGATGGCAAAGGCCAATGATTTTGAGAGAGGCTATATTGTGCTGACTCTGTGATATCGGAGAAGCAAAAAACGAGAGGCATGTATGGAATTGAAACAAGATAGATTGAAATGGAACGAGATGGATTGGAAAGCATCACTAGTAAAGGGAACAAGAGACACCGGGCAAGCAAAATGGACATCATTAGCAATAAGAAAGATTCTATATGAACATGATTGCGGATATAGAGAATTCACTATTACAATTATCTAGGGACCAATGGCGATGCACAGATGCGCCACAAGGATCAACAGAGGGATATAGAGAGGAAAGGAGGTGATTTTTTTTCCATCCACACTGAGAGGCATTATGGATTTTTTGGGGTTAGAAAAGGGAATTTCGGGCAGCCCGAACTTAGTTTCTTGTTGGATAGGGTCGTTAAATGTTTGTCTTATTCTGCCCTTTTTTGTCTTTTTCAAAGCACGCGGATTCGTTAATTTCATTGGTTTGTTGTTGGTGTAGTCATAGCCAAAAAAAAAACCAATCTGAATTCAAAACCCAAGTCCTTCCTCCTCCTCGCTTATTACCAACTAGTCCTTTAAATGTTACCGCTTTTTTTCCTCAAATTTGTAGGCCTAATTGCTCAATTCTTGGATGTCTCTTTTATTGGAGGCAGCTTTGTAGAAATTTTACAACCGATCATTTCAGAGAGCTCGCAAGCTTCCCGTAGGTCCAAGTATTCTCGGTGTCCTTATTACATTCTTTTGGAGCTACAAAGCTACAAATTTCTAAGGAGCTCGAGGATGGATGATAAAGGTATGTTAATTTGCAACTCCATAAATTTGCAAATCCTATTCATATCTTAAGAATGCTTTACTGTTTATTTGTAGAAAACATAAATCCAAGGAGGAAGGTTTTGCCAATTTCGGTGGAGGTACCACAAAATTTCATGCCTCTTAAAAGAAAGATAGGGGCCTAAGATAGATTATGATGAAGATTCTTTAAGATCAGCAGGAGCATGCAATATTGATTTATGGACACATGGAGATTTATATCCAAGAGATCCTTTAAATCAAATTCAACCTGCATTTGATTCTCCCACAGCCTTGTTCAAATTTATAGTCATGGGGCATCAAGGCTTACTTGGATATTGCCAAAACTTAGCAAGGAGATCTTCCCGATGATGGTATTAGAGCCGCGGCGTAAAACTCCAAACATGTAACTTTCAGCTTCAAGCTAGCATCCAGAACTTAGTTATGACATGCATAACATTGCCATTCTAGAATGGGACTCTAAGAAACCAACAAACCGCCATAGATAGGTTTCTCATTCATCTCAAAGAGATTTTCTACAATGGGATAAGTGGGTAGCCACATGCTAACCACCTAAAAAAATAAAGGGAAAATTTGGAGGTGGTACAAAAGGCAAGAAAGCATCACGGACTGGTAATATTTTTACTTTAGACTTAATCAAATAATCTTTGGGTTGATGTTGAGAGTGTTCTACGATTGATGGTGAAATTCTATGACATGACTCGGTTGAAGAATGTGACAGTAAAACTCGTTGTTGTTTTGAAATTAGATGAGATGGAAATGGTCAAAGGAGAAGTATGAAAGAGTATCTATTACTTTAATGAATAGAGCTCTTAAACTCGGGCTTGTCAAGACAAGGAAAATTTCTCCGCAATCAAGATCATATTTGGTGGATCGGTATTTTCCAAGTGACTAAAGGAAAGTCATAGTACCTTAAGATTTGTGTTTGAACAAACACCTATTCCCTTTGATCCGATTACAGGCACAATAATGGTGAGAAGCTAAAATGTAGTAGACTATGGAAATTATGAGATTGAATGGCATCTAGCCGCTGGATTTGAAGACCATTAAATGTATGTACAACATGAAGCACTCTGCAAAATAAGATAACTCAATCTTGTCCATATTGTGATTATGTAGCATTAAAAGATTCAAATTGCTGGTTCCAAAGATATTCAAAAAAGAAGTACACTTGATTGTGATCAATGTTTGCCGCCTTTCCTCACACATTATTAGATCCCATTGTGGCAATCGATTCGACGGTGCATATATGTACTTTGCACGCCTTCTTAAGGATCATTGACAAGATGGTCTATCTCAAAGATATTGTTTGCATGCATTTAAGAAACCAAAACCTAATAGAAATGTTACTTTGGCAAGAATTGAAGCAAAGGTTGTCCGATATGGGTCTCCATGGCGAAATTACAAAGTTGTGGGAAGATCCAAAAGAAAAAGCATGCCATCTAAACCTCGATGGGAGGTGTTAAAGCAAGAAGATTCCTTCCGAGTCTAAAACCCGGGTGCAAATGGTAAATGGGAATGCTATAAAGATCTTCTACAAGGTAAGATGATCGCCGACGGACAATGGAAGAGCATTTGAAAAGAAAACAATAGCATGGAAGGCCCTAATTCCCGTGGTTCAAACTTATGGATCGCGAAACGTTTTCTTGATCAAGATAAGGCTGATTTTAGGACTGCGATAATAGAAGTTTACAAGAGCATTTATAGCAAAGATAGGGTGGGGGAGAACACACATTATATGCATATCTTATATGCACATGGGCCATGGTTTAAAAAGAATAACTAAGCTTGGGCATCCGGAACACTCAAGGCATGGAGAAGTCCCACAAACAAGCCAAGCATGCCTACTTTAGATTTACATCGATGGTGGTGGGAAAACTATGTCTAGTTCTTTGCAACAAATGGCATAAATGGTTTTATAGAGGAATTGCTACTAAGCTTGGAGAAACGCTTGACATCTACCCGTAGATGTCATTAGCTTCAATATTGAGAGAGACACTAAAGAAGAAAAGACATAAGGATGCTTGGTATCGCTCTGGTGGAGTAGAGACAATGAGAAGATGGAGGTTGCAACGGATACGTGTTGGTAAAAAGTATATACAACACTCTACCGAGATAGTGCCAGTAAGTAATTCTTATTGATACATGTAAACTTAAAGTGGTCTAGTTAATCATTATGATGCTGGTTGTTACAGATAGCTTGAAGGGGTCGTTGAAGATCGACTATAGAGATAGTTTGCAAGTGGAGCAGCAGGCAAGTTAAATGCACTGCTAACATTTCTTCTCATAATTGCTTTTTTATGCTTTGATTCAGACTGAAATAGATATGGTTCAACATACTTATGTTGCATACAAGCATGTCCTGAAGTTCTCCGATTTAGTTGCAGCAGTCCACTGTTTTGACATAATGATTAATACAGTACCTATAATGTAGAGTTTGTTTTCCATGCGAATCAGGCCTATGTCACACTATTCAGATCTATCTCCACATGCTACAGTTGTTTTGTTTTTTTTTTTAATGTAGTGTATTCATGTTTACACCATTCTCTTGCCTTTTGAGGTCAATTAGTACCATTTTCTTGAGGTTTAGTCTAAAGTCACCAGTAAGTAAAGTTGATATCTAAAATGTAGCATATTCAAGTCTATGCCATTTTGCTCTATGCCATTTTTCTTTGCCTTTTCGTGTTTAATCTCATGGTTTAATCCAAGTCACAATAAGTAACAATTAATTCAAGTCCCTTCTAGTTGATCTAATAATCTGATTTGTTTTTTTCTCTCTTTATTTTTAGAATTAGGTATCTATTGTGTGTAAGATTACAATTAAGCATAACATTGCTTTTCGGGAGGCTCTATACGATTGATTGGATGCTCTTAGGTTGTCCCTAATTTAATGGTAATAGTGGGCAATGGTTTAGTTCATTCATTCAATGGTTTAAGCAATGGTTTGCAATGGTTTAAGCAATGGTTTGCAAATGGTTTAAGCAATGGTTTGCAATGGTTTAAGCAATGGTCTGCAGTCATTTGCTTGTCAAGTTAATCTGCATAGGATCAGAAATTAGTAATGATATTTGTTAAGAGGTATTGTTGAAGTCGACATTTAATGGCTTAATCATAAAAATATTGCAAACCTTTGGGCACAAAAGTGGCAAGTAGAAAGACAGTTTGCATTCTCTATAATACAGATTTTATATAAATAGGAAAGCATGAGAAGGATATATAATGCTCTGGTTAAGGTGGTGCAATATATTAGGGAAAAGGCCTATGAGAATTGTATGGATCGGATCATTAGAATAATAACATTAAAAGGAAAATAGAAGTCTAATTTAATGTAAACTTAAAGATTGCTTCCTTTAATGTAACTTAAAGAATATATACAATTTTGTTTCATATAATGTAACCATATTATATTATATCAGCCATTGAGCTTTACAAAAATGCCAACTTGTTTTCACATACAAAAAAAGACAGTTATAATATGTTATATCCGTCAACTTCTTACAGGAAAACCCAGTACACATAGTAGCCGAAAAACTAAAAAGCATAAGATACTATTTTAAACTGCAATAAGATACTATAATAAACTGCAGATCACTCTAATCAGGGCATCTTGAGCTGAATTTTGAGGCCACCGTCTCCATCAACTTCAATCTTCATCTTGAGAAGGCATTCCTCATGGAAGCAGGAACGATCTACCCAATGCTGCACTTTTTCAGAAACTAAAACTCCTTCGGTTTGCAAAACCATCACCTGGGAACAACTGAACCGAGCTCTTGCACTAATTTTCTGAAGTTTTTGGGAAGAACCGACAGATTCCTCCATTGGCCTCTTCTGGGTGATCTTCGTCCGCGCCATTTCTAGAGCTGTGAAGCAATGCAATCGGAAGATCAAAATTTATTCTAAATTTTGCATGCAGAAATGACTATCCTATATAGATCCTATATAGGACCTATATAGATCCTGTACGGCAAAAGATAAGCTATCATAAAAGCTCGATAGGACCTATATAAGGATAGATCCTTAGAATATTCTACTTTTATTTGTTTGAATGAGTCCATGTCAGCATTCAATGAGTCACCTAGTCAGCATCATGTCAGCATTCGAGTCCATGTCAGCATACAAGTCCATGTCAGCATTCAATGAGTCACCTAGTCATCATCACCACGTACTGTCATCATGTGCCAGTCCAAGTGGCAGTGCATGTAAGTAGTCCATGTGCCATGCCATGTCGCCAAATCCATGTGGCGCACCCATGTGGCATGCCATGTCAGCAGTCCATGTGGAGTCCATGTGCATTTGGAAGTACATGTGGACAAGTATAAGTTTTTTTTGTTAGCATTGAAGCACAAATTCACATGTGCTCAATGTTGGGAAGTATTGCAGCCCAACATTGAAGCTCAACATTGTAGTCCCACCAATGTGAATGTACATAGTGTAATAAGTTCATAGTGTAAACAACGTTATTTTCTAATGAAGTTTACGCTAATTGAGCTCGATAGGGAACTTCCTTTTTGGGCTAAGAATAGAATAGAACAATAATGGACATGCAATTTGAATATATGAGGGTTTGGATATGAATTATTTATTTGAGTCAAGATTGGCCAATAGGAAATCTATGAGAGTTTGCATAAGAACTTATTAAATGTAGATACATTTTGCTAAGGAAGTTTTTATGGAATTTCGAAGAATGTGTGTTAGCTCAACAAAACTTTCATAATGTAAAGAAAGTTATTTTCTAATGAAGTTTACAAAGAGCTCAGCTAAATATAGAAGTTGGTTTTTGCACTCAAATTAAATCACTAGTAATCGACGTGGAATTTGAACCCCTCCTCGGCTTTTTTTTTTCTTGTCAATGGTTGAGACAATTTTGCGTTGCTATCCATTTTGTCAACTTGTATTGGATTTTTAAAGGCATCTAAAAATTATTACTTTGTTAAAGGTTATTGACTTGGACTTTCTTCTTGGGTGAAATGGTAGCACAAAGGAAAAAAAAATGAAGTCAAGGTTGTTTGTCTAACGTTAAAGGTAACCTAAATGGATCTTTAACATTGCATTTAGGTTATGAAGAAATGTGGGCAGAATCTAAGGTTAGAGCAAGGACGTAGCAATTCTTTATATTAGTTGGAGTGTATATAGAAAGGGTTATGGCATCTTAGACGACAACGATATGTAGCCAATGTAGAAGGTTAAGAACTAAGGAATCTGGAAAAATAGTAAGTTTGGCAATCAAGAAGTCTCATGGTAGAATATTACCTATAAGCGGACATTCGAATGAAGTGTATATAGAAAGGGCTACAATGATATGTAGCCAATCTAGAAGGTTAAGAACTAAGGAATCTAGAAAGGCTTACACTTTTTTTTTTTTTTTTTTTTTTATTGTGAATGTACATTTATTTGAAAGGGACATAGAGGAGACTAAACGACCAAATGGATATGAAGTTGAGTTTGGTGTGGGTGATAATAATAGAGTTAGGGTGTGGACGACGCCTACATATGCCCAAAATTTCTACTTTCTTGACTTCTACCGGGGCCACGATTGTCTATAATGCAACTTTAGTTTCTACTTGAATGTGGATAATCGGTAAGATAGAACCATTAGCATCACTTTGAATGTGGATAATCAATAGCATATCATCTTCATTTTCTTGTTGATAGTATAGTATACAACCATGAGCTTGTTGGTTCGTGTAATAATACATGGTTCGCTCGTGTCAAATTTAGAGAAGGAACTTTAAGCTTGTCATCCTTGTCTATCGCTCGCCACTTTTTTTCTACAGTGTCTACTAATTGGACATGTAATTTGCCAAAATGTCAACACCTTATTTACTAGCTTTAGTTAAAACCCATGCCTCACTACTAAGATGAATAAATGCACAACCCACTGGAACTTGCTCTTTTGTATATCTCCATGCTTGCATCTTTCATGTTTCTTTTTCTTTTTTTATTAATAGGTAGATTACTTGTTAAAATTACTTGGATACATGGCTCAAGGTATGATTATTGTCCATAGTGGTGCTGTATTGAGAGGTATTTGGGTGAAGGTATGGAAACATAATCATTATTATGGATTACCAACTTGGCCTAACATTATATATATTCTTTGATTTAAATGATCTCTTTGTAATAAAAAGAGAGAGATCATTTATATGAAAGCTTGGTCTAGACCGCAGGATCCATCATAGAACCTACAAAGATAGTTTAACAAATCAAGGGCCTATTTGTCGCTGATAGATTCGCAAGCTAGTTCCTTTTCCATATTTTTAAATTCAATTTTGCCTGTGTGCTCTAAACTTGATGTTTACACAAGAGTCTTGTTTCAGAATCAAAATGCTCCACATGATATGAGGACAAACTGATATCAAAATACAAAGGCAAAGAACCTGACAAACCGATGAGGACAAACTAACATTCATATTTCGTAGATACAAAGGCAAAGAACTTTTCGAACTCATCTTGAGCAAATATACAATGTTTTGGCTTCCATTTACTACTCATATAATGAAGTTACAACAGAGGCATACAATCTTTTACTTTCTTAAACTCTTCTCTTCGCTTCCCAATCTTTTCTCCATTTACTAGGAACTTAAAATAGCTTAGATCTCCTTCTAGTTCCAGCCTTTCACGAGCATCAAATAAGGTCCATTCACCAACTTCTAATCGCTTTAAACAAAAGACCATTCATTTGAATAGCGTACTTACCACTTCAATGTGTCCCATCGCCTTCGCCTTGATCAAGAGGAACCCACCTAAACTTCCGCCTTCTCAAACCCCGCGCCATCTTCTATACTTGAAAGTAAGGTACAAAGACTGTCTTCTTAAACAAGACTGAACCAGCAATGTATTGCAAACCGATCTTGCATTGAGCATGATCTCGCACCTTTTGTCATGAAGCCTAGACCTCCACTTCTCGTGAATTAGCGCATGTACTATCTCATCGATATATTTGATATTGTTATCATTTGGGTGTCTTCTTCAGTTATTGAATGAATAAGGAAACAAAATGTCAATTGCCATGTCAACTTTTACATGGCCACATACACCATCGCGCTTTCAAAGCAAAGATGAATCTGGTCCACAACTTCTTTGTGATAACATCAACATCCGTACAATGGTTTGTTAGAGAAACCATTTCAAAGAAGGTTAGAAGGGGATTTCAACTATCTTTTAAGCTTCTTGGATAGAAAATGTGCTTCCGTAACCAAATTGATTTATTATGAACTCAACCGAAGTTCTCGCCTTCAAAAAAATGATAGAACCGAGATCAAAATGGAAAGCATGAAATACACTGCTATGCTTTCAAGACTTACCAAGTCTTCTTGGTCTAATAGGCACAACCCCGCAAAGAAATAAGTAAGGAAACAATGGAATTAGCAAAGGCCCGAGAAACGCAAAAAAAGAAAATACTTAAGCAATATTTGGTTCAATACAAAGAAAAATAAATAATAAGACTAGAAAAGAACTTACGCTCGTTGCATCTTTGAAAGTCCACGATTCTAACATTCTTGTACTTTGTTAAATCACAAGGGCAAAGAAAGATGTTGAACTAGAAGTTGTACATGTCTCCCATGCTGCTGAATTTGCTTAACCTTGCCTTCCAATGAGCCTTCACATCATTCAATCGGATCTTTTAATTTAAAAGAACCCTCAACGATGGTCAGATTGTAACAAATGTACCAACATACACGGTTATAGGGTGGTTCAAGGCCGCCTCTCAATGACAATGATGTAATCATTTCTTCCATTGCAACTGCAAATAATAATAATATAGCAACATTAGGGCAAAAATAGATTATCTTATGTCAACAAGAGAGATTACAATGACCGAACAAATGACAAGTTTCTTTTCTTTTTAGCAATAGGGCATGGCAATGGTCAGAGGCTTTGAAAAAGGAAAAGATACATAGATGCATTAAATAAGCATGTGAGTAGATACATAAAAGGAAAAGCTAAATAGATGCATTAAATAGACTTAAAGAATCCAAAATAGACTTAAAGAAATTATGGGCACTCACACATAATCTATATGATTCTAGCATGTATAGACGAGTTGGGGAAGAGAAACGTTCGCGGCGGCCGGCCATCGCGATAAGTTTCTTGTATACATAAATACAACCTTGCGATTACTAGAAGCTCCTTGGAACTTCAACATTATGCAACTAATGAATGTTGAAAGGAGTCAAAAGTTATATCTTTCTTTAGACCGTGTTAGTCCTATTGAGGATGTTGTCTAATGTAAAAAATGGCATACAACTCCTCACCTCATAGTTTCAAGAGGCAAGGCAAGAATCTCCCATTCAAGAGTGTTATAATGCAACATAAAATCAATGGGTAGGAGCGACAACCACATGTGCAATGAGCAATGAGTTTTATGCATGTCAACGATGGCCTATTAATGTGTAGAACATTATTATTACTACTACCAATTTTAAGTTTGTTGTAGACACTTGCCTTGTAAGATGTAGAACTAGTTTCTATGAGTTAAAAATCTGGTTGGTGAGAACCTTACATTTCTGGAGTATGAATGAGCCCATCTATATACAAAGGAATACATTGAAATATAATAAAGACGAGAATCTTGATCTGTTGCTTCATGTGATTCTTCCGTAAAAGTGTGTTCCTGTAAGATTCTGTAAAGCACAATAGAAGATAGATCAACATCAACAAGCACTACTACATAGTTGCTTTAGGCAATACCAATCACTCATCTATCAAATCAATCTATGTTTTGTCTCAAGTTTATACGATTAACCAAAAATATACATTGTATTGCAATGAGAATAGAACCAAATATAGGCAGCTTATTGTAAGACATGGGCACAGTGCTTGTTATGAGCAACTTGAACAACAGAATATTAGATAAAATATGATTTGATTACAACTCCAAGAGTCTATGGATTTAACTCATAAATAAACTTAACTTCCCAAGAAACTATGGCTTATGATATAGAAGTTGCACTCATTTACAAATTGTAAGTTGTAAATGTTGCCTGCCCCATTTTCTGACCTCTAAGGCAATCACGTTTTGCCACGTGTCTTACATTCTTTTCTGGAATGTTGATCTTTGTACTTACATTCTAATTTTAGTCTACATTCTATTGCTAACTTTGTTCTAAGTGATATTCTGTCAGCATACTCATTCATACTTACACAATAATTTCATCACAATTTAACATCAAAATTCATACACTAAATAACACTAATTTAACACTATAATTACTCAAAAAATCAAATCACTCTTGATTTAGATTCAAAGATCATATTTTATATTTTGAATATGTAGCATAATAACAGGGGGTTTTCTTTGTGTTTTTGTACGCTTTTCACAAAGGTTTTCCTAAGATTTCATGGCGTATTCGAATGGATGTACTAATGCGTACATCTAGAGTGCACCATTTCTTAGTCGTTGATTTAGTTTTTTTTTTTCAATGGTTTAACATCCAAGGGCTCACAACAAAAGCCCTCTTTTATTTTAGGGGCTGAACATGCAATCCTCGTGGATAGCATTTTAGGGCACCAAAATGGCTTCCAAATCAAAGAACAGGATCAGCTACAAAAATCTTCCGGATCAACGGGCCGCCCGTGATCTTCAAGCTTATTCCGCCACCCAAATCTCATCTTCATGCCTGGGGACCCAATCTTATGGCGGGAGCTTTGCCATGGCACGTGTCTTCGCTTCTTAGATGCAATGTATCACATTGGTGGTCGGAAAACCCTATTCGAGCTAATCTATGGCACTAACGGTGGCAAGCCCAGGCTTTGAAAGGCTTCATCACATGGACGCCGAAAGGGTTAAGGCAAGAGGAGCTCGGCCTTTGAGACCAAAAATCGCCTCAGAAGAGACGTAATAATTTGTTCTTATGAGCTAGAGCAAGACGAAGAAGAACATCCGAAGTTTTAGTTATCGGGTCCGTTGGTTTGCAAATGCAAAAACCTTGGGGATCGGCTACTTAAAATTTTCCGAGATCAACTGGCGGCCCGGATCTTCAAGCTTATTCCTGCCACCCAAATCTCATCTTCATTGTGCCCAAGACCCAATCTTATGGCGTGGAGCTTTGCCATGGCAATGTGCTCCTTAGATGCATTGTATCATTTGGGTGGTTGGAAAACCCTATTCGAGCTAATCTATGGCACTAACTGGGGCAAGCCCGGGTGCTTTGAGCGGCTTCATCACATGGACGTAAAAGGGTTAAGGCAAGAGGAGCTCGGCCTTTGAGACCAAAAATCGCTTTGGTAAGAGATAGAATAATTTGTTCCTATGAGCTAGAACAAGATGAAGAAGAACATCCGAGTTTTTGTTACCGGGTCCGTGGATGGAGGAGGTAGTGTTTTCCACCGTGGTGGACAGCCTGCACGGATTTGAGACTTGTTGCTTGTTTCCAGAAAAAACTTGTGAGGAATATCATGGACAAGATTTGTGATTAAGTTGGTGTGTCCCGCCATATGAAAAACAATGGATTGAAAGCAATGGTTGTCCTGCCATGTCGTTGCTTTGGTAGCCATAAGGCTTTTGGCGGCAAGGCGTTGACTAGTAAATCTCCCCATTGTCGGGCAAGAAGAGTCAGGATCACAAAGAGTGGTCGTGGAGTTTGAGTTTGAGTTTGAGGTCGCGGGAGTTTGAGTTTGAGGCAAGAATATTATATCTAATATTATATCTTTCTCAGAAGTCTAAGTTTGAGGCAAGAGCTATTGTAGCTATTTACAACTGGTTGCCATTTTAAGCTTGTTGCCGACGATTTTGGTTGAAGTTGAATTGTGGTGGCAATCTTATATGGTAAGGACATTGAAATCTTGATTCAAGATTGTGGTTGTTTTATTCAAATCCATATTCTAACAATTGCGGTGGTTTCTTCTTCTAGCAATTTTACTATTTCTCATGCACATAAAATGTCGCCCATTACCAATGTTGACAGAATTCCTTCATACCAATGTTGACAATGTTGTCGAATTCCTTTTGCCAAAGCCTTTAGTTGTCGTTGAAGTAGAATGATATACATAATCATGTAAATGTGGTAAACTAATATTACCATAGATGTATGGAAATTGAGGCATATCCTGGCCGCAATTTTCCCTTGTAGAAGTAGGCTTTGTATTTGTGCTTCTAGTTCATCCGAGAATTTACTTTTGCTCAGGCACCTTGGAAAGCCTTATGAATTGGATAGCCTTATGAATATGAGTGGTATGTTGTGGTAACTGGCATATAATGATACATAATCATGTAAATGCGGAAAAAGGAACATTGTCATAGATGTATGGAAAGAACATCATACGAGTTTTGCATGTTTTACATGTTTTTACGTATGTCATATTTTTACGTATGTTTGCTTTTTTTAGGGCCCCAAGGGCCCAAAATTTTTTTTAGTATAACAACCAACACATAACTACCATTAACATTATTAATTAACACAACCATTGGATCTAACACATTTAAATTAAAATCCCCCTTAAACCCCCTTTGGTTTGGGTGCATCTTGCAAATATGTGTACAAGAAGAGGAAGAGGATGTGGAAGCTTAAGAGGATCTTTTAGTAGAGGAACTTCTACAAGAAGTGTGACATTTTTAAAACCAACCATGGGCCATGTATCAATTAGAAGAAGTTCCTAAAGAAGAGGTAAATTCTTTTATGAACCCAAATCAACTAGCATGTGTTCCTGGGGTAGACGACATCTCCTATGGCTAGCATACCACAGTCTTCTACTTTTTGTTCTTCTCCATTAACCATATGTACACACCTGAGATTACTAATTTGCATATTTCTTAATATTTGTGAGCTTTCATCACAAGTGTTTCAGCTTCAGAATCTATAACCACACAATTAACAAAGTTTACATCACAAGAACTTTTTTTTTTTTTAAGGGACTTGAGCCTTTATTATCCAGAGAAAGTTACAAAGTACAATGGGACTAAAAACTCAGTGGAGAGAATGTCCACCAGAGCAAATCCACCCCACTCAAATACATCATCTAAATAGTATGAAGAGCAAGGAAAATCTCATAAGTGTGAATCTGAAGATAGTGTTCCCAAATACGGCTCTTTATATCATTAGCAATTGATGAGCACCTGAATGCTTTGACAATTCGTTGTTGGACATCGAGAAGGACCTGTGCATCGGAACAAGCAAGATCTTTAAATATGAGAAGAACTCGATAAAGCAAAAGAACCTGATAAAACAAAAGAATTTACCTCTTCTTTAGGAACTTCTTCTAATTGATACATGGCCCATGGTTGGTTTTAAAAATGTCACACTTCTTGTAGAAGTTCCTCTACTAAAAAATCCTCTTAAGCTTCCACATCCTCTTCCTCTTCTTGTACACATATTTGCAAGATGACCTCCTTTCCCACGAACATAAACATGTACAAATTCTAATCCGAGAGCAATTTGGTTTGATATGACCACTCTTTCCACATTCATAGTATATCACATCCTTCTTCTCTCCCTCTTTCAACATATAAAATATTATCCCCTTTTATTATAATCCCTTCTTGCTTCTCCTTGTGTGACTTCAGTTCTTGTTGTACTTATTGTTGTTCAGTTCTTGTTGTTGTTCTTGTTGTTGTTCTTGTTGTTCTTCTTGTTGTTGTTCTTGTTGTTCTTGTTCTTGTTGTTGTACTATTCTATTCTATTTATTCTATTCTTCCTTATATAGAGAAAGAACCAATGTAAGTCGACAAGAATAACTCAAGCAGACTCAAGAATCACAAGCTGTGGATAGAAAGAGGAAGATGGCAAAGGCCAATGATTTTGAGAGAGGCTATATTGTGCTGACTCTGTGATATCGGAGAAGCAAAAAACGAGAGGCATGTATGGAATTGAAACAAGATAGATTGAAATGGAACGAGATGGATTGGAAAGCATCACTAGTAAAGGGAACAAGAGACACCGGGCAAGCAAAATGGACATCATTAGCAATAAGAGAGATTCTATATGAACATGATTGCAGATATAGAGAATTCACTATTACACCATCTAGGACCAATGGCGCATGCACAGAGCAGTCGCCATTATTTTTTCACCACTCCAGGAACACACAAAACATTGTCAACAGAGATCACATTTCCATGTTCTCCTATGGGTTCTATGTGGTAGGATCATATATGAATTCAAATCAACTAGCATGTGTTCCTGGGGTAGACGACATCTCCTATGGCTAGCATACCACAGTCTTCTACTTTTTGTTCTTCTCCATTAACCATATGTACACACCTGAGATTACTAATTTGCATATTTCTTAATATTTGTGAGCTTTCATCACAAGTGTTTCAGCTTCAGAATCTATAACCACACAATTAACAAAGTTTACATCACAAGAACTTTTTTTTTTTAAGGGACTTGAGCCTTTATTATCCAGAGAAAGTTACAAAGTACAATGGGACTAAAAACTCAGTGGAGAGAATGTCCACCAGAGCAAATCCACCCCACTCAAATACATCATCTAAATAGTATGAAGAGCAAGGAAAATCTCATAAGTGTGAATCTGAAGATAGTGTTCCCAAATACGGCTCTTTATATCATTAGCAATTGATGAGCACCTGAATGCTTTGACAATTCGTTGTTGGACATCGAGAAGGACCTGTGCATCGGAACAAGCAAGATCTTTAAATATGAGAAGAACTCGATAAAGCAAAAGAACCTGATAAAACAAAAGAATTTACCTCTTCTTTAGGAACTTCTTCTAATTGATACATGGCCCATGGTTGGTTTTAAAAATGTCACACTTCTTGTAGAAGTTCCTCTACTAAAAAATCCTCTTAAGCTTCCACATCCTCTTCCTCTTCTTGTACACATATTTGCAAGATGACCTCCTTTCCCACGAACATAACATGTACAAATTCTAATCCGAGAGCAATTTGGTTTGATATGACCACTCTTTCCACATTCATAGTATATCACATCCTTACTTCTCTCTCTCCCTCTTTCAACATATAAAATATTATCTCCCCTTTTATTATAATCCCTTCTTGCTTCTCCTTGTGTGACTTCAGTTCTTGTTGTACTTATTGTTGTTCAGTTCTTGTTGTTGTTCTTGTTGTTCTTCTTGTTGTTGTTCTTGTTGTTCTTGTTCTTGTTGTTGTACTATTCTATTCTATTTATTCTATTCTTCCTTATATATAGACAGCAACCAATGTAAGTCGACAAGAATAACTCTGCGCAGACTCAAGAATCACAAGCTGTGGATAGAAAGAGGAAGATGGCAAAGGCCAATGATTTTGAGAGAGGCTATATTGTGCTGACTCTGTGATATCGGAGAAGCAAAAAACGAGAGGCATGTATGGAATTGAAACAAGATAGATTGAAATGGAACGAGATGGATTGGAAAGCATCACTAGTAAAGGGAACAAGAGACACCGGGCAAGCAAAATGGACATCATTAGCAATAAGAGAGATTCTATATGAACATGATTGCAGATATAGAGAATTCACTATTACACCATCTAGGACCAATGGCGCATGCACAGAGCAGTCGCCATAAGGATCAACAGAGGATATACAGAGGAAAGGAGGTGATTTTTTTCCATCCACACTGAGAGGCATTATGGATTTTTTGGGGTTAGAAAAGGGAATTTCGGGCAGCCCGAACTTAGTTTCTTGTTGGATAGGGTCGTTAAATGTTTGTCTTATTCCCGTGCCCTTTTTTGTCTTTTTCAAAGCACGTGGATTCGTTAATTTTCATTGGTTTGTTGTTGGTGTAGTCATAGCCAAAAAAAAAAACCAACGGAATTCAAAACCGAAGTCCTTCCTCCTCCTCGCGCTATTACCAACTAGTCCTTTAAATGTTGGCCGTTTTTTCCCTCAAATTTGTAGGCCGGAATTGCTCAATTCTTGGATGTCTCTTTTATTGGAGGCAGTTTCTTGTAGAAATTTTGCAAAACTGATCATTTCCGAGAGCTCGCAAGCTTCCGTAGGTCCAAGTATTCTCGGCAGGTCCTTCTTACATTCTTTTGGAGCTACAAAGCTACAAATTTCTAAGGAGCTCGAGGATGGATGATAAAGGTATGTTAATTTGCAACTCCATAAATTTGCAAATCCTATTCATATCTTAAGAATGCGCTGTTTATTTGTAGAAAACATAAATCCAAGGAGGAAGGTTTGCCAATTTCGGGTGGAGGTACCACAAAATTTCATGCCTCTTAAAAGAAAGATAGGGCCTAAGATAGATTATGATGAAGATTCTTTAAGATCAGCAGGAGCATGCAATATTGATTTATGGACACATGGA
Organism: Isoetes taiwanensis; assembly: GCA_021234155.1. Taxonomy (NCBI): domain Eukaryota; kingdom Viridiplantae; phylum Streptophyta; class Lycopodiopsida; order Isoetales; family Isoetaceae; genus Isoetes; species Isoetes taiwanensis. The sequence continues at coordinate 203,106 of JAJEKV010000403.1, forward strand.
GATTTATATCCAAGAGATCCTTTAAATCAAATTCAACCTGTATTTGATTCTCCCACAGCCTTGTTCAAATTTATAGTCATGGGGCATCAAGGCTTACTTGGATATTGCCAAAACTTAGCAAGGAGATCTTCCGATGATGGTATTAGAGCTGCTATGCAGAAACTCCAAACATGTAACTTTCAGCTTCAAGCTAGCATCAGTAAACTTAGTTATGACATGCATAACATTGCCATTCTAGAATGGGACTCGCAAGAAACCAACAAACCGCCATAGATAGGCTTCTCATTCATCTCAGCAGATTTTCTACAATTAATAGGGATGGGTAAGCGCGCACATACGCTTAACTACCCACCCTAAAAAATAAAGGGAAAATCCAATTATATCATTTGGACCCCAAAACAATACAATGCTAATAGATGAGTGGCTGATGTACCTGCCGAAAGCTTATCACCGGGATTAAAAAACCCCGCCCTTTCGGGTTTTCGAGGAAAAACCCTAGTGATAAGCCTTCGTCAAGGGGCTTACACAAACGCAAGGCATAGAATCGCCCCCAAAACCCCCCGATGGAGAAGTCGGAAACAGATGCCGCCGCCAACCCGTGCACGCACATCACCAACACAACAAAACGAGAAAACATACCGAAGAGAATAGCATCACCCGCCGGGAAAAAAAGCATCACCCAAATGGGTGGAAAAACATGATAAATAGAACTTGTACAAAATACAATAAACAAAGAAGGGGGAGGGTGGGTTCAAAGAGAATATAGGTACCGAGAGAAGAGGAAGCGCCGATGAGACGGGATGCGTAAACGCCCGAAATAGCGAACTCCCCAACCAAAACGGGCATGCGCTACCGCATGCATGCATGACATGCATGCCCGTCCCATTCTAGAATGGCGATCCCGATGTTCTCGGATCGATGCGATTCTAGAATGGGACTGCAAAGAAACCAACAAACCTCCCGACTACCAGAGAACTTCCTTACAAACTAGGATCGAGGACTAAGGTCACGGTGGACGAGGCCAACGGCCTAGAAGGATAGCATGAAAGATATGCCAAATTGGCTAAACCAGCAGGAAGAAGCCCTCCCCGCCTCGAAACAATTCAAAGAGAATAAGGGACACCGAGAGAAGAGGAAGCTACCGATGACGCGGATGCGTAAACGCCACTGAAATAGCTAACTCCCAACCAAAACGGCATGCGCACTCCGCGATGCATGCATGACATGCATGCTCGTCCCCATTCTAGAATGGCGATCCGATGTCTCGGATCGATGCGAATCATAATACTTCATTATATTATTCTTGTAACAGCTTGCAAAAGCAAGTGTTTGCAAGTTTGAGAGTGCAAAAAGCAAAACCGAAGGTTGTTTGGAAGAAGAAAAGGTGAGATATAAACAGACGATGGAGGAAAATGAGAAACTTAAACTAAAGATTAAGCTACTTAAAAAGTCACTCCACTTGGTTTTGAGAGAGAGGAAAAGAAACATAAAGCCAATCCATACATTGGCTCCTAGAGGTGGTGGATCAAAGAGGAGAGTGGCTGCCATCAAGACATTGATAGATCCATAATTTGGCTACAAAAATGAACGAAAGGATGGTCATTTGGCTGAGTTGATCAAGAAAATTGCCACAAAAGAAGATATTTTGAAGGTGCTCGATCTTCCAGGTATTGAAATCCATTTCATCTTACTGCTTTGTATTCTTTTGTAGCAGCATATATTTTGATTCTTTTAGTGGCTTGTCTCTGTTTTTAGATTTGTTTTATCTATTTGTCGAATGTCCAATCCATCTCAGCCCATAGTTAATGTGTTGTAATAACTTTGCATTGGTTTGCCTCTTGTGTCAAATTAGTTAATATGCAGCTCCAGTAATAGCAAGCATGATGAAGATCTATACCTCTTCACTCTAAATTATATTCATGCTTATGCAGGGACTAAGTTAATGAGGCAAGCACTATCCGAACATGTTATTGATGAAATAAGTAAAGAAGCAAGAGTTGATGACTTTCAGTCCCTTTGTGATGATGCCGGAGTGAGCAAAAGAGCTTATGTTCAGTTATTCAAGGCATTGAAGTCGTGCATGTCAAAGATGGGTGTGAAAAATGTTTTGTTGCCTAAATTATCAAAGGTATGGTCATGTCATTCTTATAGAAACTTTCAAGTAAGCAAGTACTTGGGAGAGATGACTCACATTGATGCATCTATCAAGCTAGATGAGTTGGAACAAGCTGGAGGTGGTACAAAAGGCAAGAAAGCATCACAGACCTGTAATGCTTTTACTTTAGACGAATCAAATAATCTTTGGGTTGATGTTGAGAGTGTTCTACGATTGATGGTGAAATTCTATGACATGACGGTTGAAGAATGTGACAGCAAACTCGTTGTTGTTTTGAAATTAGATGAGATGGAAATGGTCAAAGGGGAGAAGTATGAAAGAGTATCTATTACTTTAATGAATAGAGCTCTTAACGGTTGTCAAGACAAGGAAAATTTCTCTGTGCAATCAGAAGATCATATTTGGTGGATCGGTATTTTCCAAGTGACTAAGGAAAGTCATAGTACCTTAAGATTTGTGTTTGAACAAACACCTATTCCCTGATCTGATTGGTGAGGCACAATAATGGTGAGAAGCTAAATGTAGTAGACTATGGAAATTATGAGATTGAATGGCATCTAGTCGGATTTGAAGACCATTAAATGTATGTACAACATGAAGCACCTGCAAAATAAGATAACTCAATCTTGTCCATATTGTGATTATGTAGCACAGAAAAGATTCAGCTGTTGGTTCCCAGCATATTCAAAAAAGAAGTACACTTGATTGTGATCAATGTTTGCCGCCTTCTCATACATTATTAGATCCCATTGTGGCAATCGATTTACACCGTGTGCATATATGTACTTTGCATTTCTTCTTAAGGATCATTGATAAGATGGTCTATCTCAAAGATATTGTTTGCATGGCGCAAGAAACCAAAACCTAATAGAAATGTTACTTTGGCAAGAATTGAAGCAGTGTTGTCTGATATGGGTCTCCATGGCAGAAATTACAAAGTTGTGGAAGATCCAAAAAGAAAAAGCATGCCATCTAAACCCTCGATGGGAGGTGTTAAAGCAAGAAGATTCCTTCCGAGTTTAAAACCTGGTGCAAATGGCAAATGGGAATGCTATAAAGATCTTCTACAAGCAGAAGATGATCGCACGGACAATGGAAGAGCATTTGAAAAGAAAACAATAGCATGGAAGGCCCTAATTCCTCGCGGTTCAAACTTATGATCGAAAAACGTTAATGGATCAAGATAAGGCTGATTTTAGGACTGCTATAACAGAGTTTACAAGAGCATTTATAGCAGCATAGGGTGGGGGAGAACTCACACATTATATGCATATCTTATATGCACATGGGCCATGGTTTTCAAAAGAATACGGAAGCTTGGGCATCTGGAACACTCAAGGCATGGAGAAGTCCCACAAACAAGCCAAGCATGCCTACTTTAGATTTACATCGCATGGTGGTGGGAAAACTATGTCTAGTTCTTTGCAACAAATGGCACAATGGTTTTATAGAGGAATTGCTACTAAGCTTGAGAAACGTTTGACATCTACTCCAGAGATGTCATTAGCTTCAATATTGAGAGAGACACTAAAGAAGAAAAGACATAAGGATGCTTGGTATCGCCTCGTGGAGTAGAGACAATGAGAAGATGGAGGTTGCAAACGGATACGTGTTGGTAAAAGTATATACAACACTCTACCGAGATAGTGCCGCAAGTAATTCTTATTGATACATGTAAACTTAAAGTGGTCTAGTTAATCATTATGATGTTGGGTTGTTACGATAGCTTGAAGGGGTCGTTGAAGATCGACTATAGAGATAGTTTGCAAGTGGAGCAGAAGGCAAGTTAAATGCACTGCTAACATTTCTTCTCATAATTGCTTTTTTATGCTTTGATTCAGACTGAAATAGATATGGTTCAACATACTTATGTTGCATACAAGCATGTCCCAAGTTCTCCGGATGAAGGCAAAGCAAGTCCAATTGTTTTGACATAATGATTAATACAAGCACCTATAATGTAGAGTTTGTTTTCCATGCTAATCGTGCCTATGTCACACTATTCGTGATCTATCTCCACATGCTACAGTTGTTTTTTTTTTTTTTTAATGTAGTGTATTCATGTTTACACCATTCTCTTGCCTTTTGAGGTCAATTAGTACCATTTTCTTGAGGTTTAGTCTAAAGTCACCAGTAAGTAAAGTTGATATCTAAAATGTAGCATATTCAAGTCTATGCCATTTTGCTCTATGCCATTTTCTTGCCTTTTCAGGTTTAATCTCATGGTTTAATCTGAAGTCACAATAAGTAACAATTAATTCGAAGTCCCTTCTAGTTGATCTAATAATCTGATTTGCTTTGCTCTCTCTTTATTTTTAGAATTAGGTATCTATTGTGTGTAAGATTACAATTAAGCATAACATTGCTTTTCAGGAGGCTCTTATACAGATTGATGCCAGCTCTTAGGTTGTCCCTAATTTAATGGTAATAGTGGGCAATGGTTTAGTTCATTCATTCAATGGTTTAAGCAATGGTTTGCAATGGTTTAAGCAATGGTTTGCAAATGGTTTAAGCAATGGTTTGCAATGGTTTAAGCAATGGTCTGCAGTCATTTGCTTGCTGTTAACGGGCATAGGATCAGAAATTAGTAATGATATTTGTTAAGAGGTATTGTTGAAGCTGACATTTAATGGCGAATCATAAAAAATATTTCAAACCTTTGGGCACAAAAGTGGCAAGTAGAAAGACAGTTTGCATTCTCTATAATACAGATTTTATATAAATAGGAAAGCATGAGAAGGATATATAATGCTCTGGTTAAGGTGGTGCAATATATTAGGGAAAAGGCCTATGAGAATTGTATGGATCGGATCATTAGAATAATAACATTAAAAGGAAAATAGAAGTCAGAATTTAACAGAACTTAAAGATTGCTTCCTTTAACAGAACTTAAAGAACATATACAATTTTGCTTCATATAACAGAACCATATTATATTATATCAGTCATTGAGCTTTACAAAAATGCCAACTTGTTTTCACATACAAAAAAAGACAGTTATAATATGTTATATCCGTCAACTTCTTACAGGAAAACCCAGTACACATAGTAGCCGAAAAACTAAAAAGCATAAGATACTATTTTAAACTGCAATAAGATACTATAATAAACTGCAGATCACTCTAATCAGGGCATCTTGAGCTGAATTTTGAGGCCACCGTCTCCATCAACTTCAATCTTCATCTTGAGAAGGCATTCCTCATGGAAGCAGGAACGATCTACCCAATCTCGCGACTTTTTTCGTAAACTAAAACTCCTTCGGTTTGCAAAACCATCACCAGGAACAATCGAACCGAAGCTCTTGCACTAATTTTTCTCAAGTTTTGGGAAGAACCCCATGATTCCTCCATTGGCCTCTTCTGGGTGATCTTCGTCCGCGCCATTTCTAGAGCTGTGAAGCAATGCAATCGGAAGATCAAAATTTATTCTAAATTTTGCATGCAGAAATGACTATCCTATATAGATCCTATATAGGACCTATATAGATCCTGTACGGCAAAAGATAAGCTATCATAAAAGCTCGATAGGACCTATATAAGGATAGATCCTTAGAATATTCTACTTTTATTTGTTTGAATGAGTCCATGTCAGCATTCAATGAGTCACCTAGTCAAAGATCATGTCAAAGATTCGAGTCCATGTCAGCATACAAGTCCATGTCAGCATTCAATGAGTCACCTAGTCATCATCACCACGTACTGTCATCATGTGCCAGTCCAAGTGGCAGTGCATGTAAGTAGTCCATGTGCCATGCCATGTCAGCAGTCCATGTGGCAGTCCATGTGGCATGCCATGTCAGCAGTCCATGTGGAGTCCATGTGCATTTGGAAGTACATGTGGACAAGTATAAGTTTTTTTTGTTAGCATTGAAGCACAAATTCACATGTGCTCAATGTTGGGAAGTATTGCAGCCCAACATTGAAGCTCAACATTGTAGTCCCACCAATGTGAATGTACATAGTGTAATAAGTTCATAGTGTAAACAACGTTATTTTCTAATAAAGTTTACGCTAATTGAGCTCGATAGGGAACTTCCTTTTTGGGCTAAGAATAGAATAGAACAATAATGGACATGCAATTTGAATATATGAGGGTTTGGATATGAATTATTTATTTGAGTCAAGATTGGCCAATAGGAAATCTATGAGAGTTTGTATAAGAACTTATTAAATGTAGATACATTTTGCTAAGGAAGTTTTTATGGAATTTCGAAGAATGTGTGTTAGCTCAACAAAACTTTCATAATGTAAAGAAAGTTATTTTCTAATGAAGTTTACAGTAGCTCAGCTAAATATAGAAGTTGGTTTTTGCACTAAATTAAATCACTAGTAATCGACGTGGAATTTGAACCTACCTCGGGCGCCCTCTTTTTCTTGTCAATGGTTGAGACAATTTTGCGTTGCTATCCATTTTGTCAACTTGTATTGGATTTTTAAAGGCATCTAAAAAATTATTACTTTGTTAAAGGTTATTGACTTGGACTTTCTTCTTGGGTGAAATGGTAGCACAAAGGAAAAAATGAAGTCAAGGTTGTTTGCTCCACGTTAAAGGTAACCTAAATGGATCTTTAACATTGCATTTAGGCTATGAAGAAATGTGGGCAGAATCTAAGGTTAGAGCAAGGACGTAGCAATTCTTTATATTAGTTGGAGTGTATATAGAAAGGGTTATGGCATCTTAGACGACAACGATATGTAGCCAATGTAGAAGGTTAAGAACTAAGGAATCTGGAAAAATAGTAAGTTTGGCAATCTGAAGTCTCTGTGTAGAATATTACCTATAAGCGGACATTCGAATGAAGTGTATATAGAAAGGGCTACTGTATGTTAGGCAACAATGATATGTAGCCAATCTAGAAGGTTAAGAACTAAGGAATCTAGAAAGGCTTACACTATTATTATTTTTTTTTTTTTTTTTTTTTGTGAATGTACATTTATTTGAAAGGGACATAGAGGAGACTAAACGACCAAATGGATATGAAGTTGAGTTTGGGTGTGGGTGATAATAGAGTTAGGGTGTGGACGACGCCTACATATGCCCAAAATTTCTACTTTCTTGACTTCTACTGGGGCCACGATTGTCTATAATGCAACTTTAGTTTCTACTTTGAATGTGGATAATCGGTAGCATAGAACCATTAGCATCACTTTGAATGTGGATAATCAATAGCATATCATCTTCATTTTCTTGTTGATAGTATAGTATACAACCATGAGCTTGTTGGTTCGTGTAATAATACATGGTTCGCTCGTGTCAAATTTAGAGAAGGAACTTTAAGCTTGTCATCCTTGTCTATCGCTCGCCACTTTTTTTCTACAGTGTCTACTAATTGGACATGTAATTTGCCAAAATGTCAACACCTTATTTACTAGCTTTAGTTAAAAACTCCATGCCTCACTACTAAGATGAATAAATGCACAACTCCACTGGAACTTGCTCTTTGTATATCTCCATGCTTGCATCTTTCATGTTTCTTTTTCTTTTTTTATTAATAGGTAGATTACTTGTTAAAATTACTTGGATACATGGCTCAAGGTATGATTATTGTCCATAGTGGTGCTGTATTGAGAGGTATTTGGGTGAAGGTATGGAAACATAATCATTATTATGGATTACCAACTTGGCCTAACATTATATATCCTTTCATATAAATGATCTCTCTCTCTTTGTAATAAAAGAGAGAGAGATCATTTATATGAAAGCTTGGTCTAGACCAGAGGATCCATCATAGAACCTACAGCATAGTTTAACAAATCAGAAGGGCCTATTTGCTAGTTCCTTTTCCGTATTTTTAAATTCAATTTTGCCTGTGTGCTCTAAACTTGATGTTTACACAAGAGTCTTGTTTCTGTAACCAAAATGCTCCACATGATATGAGGACAAACTGATATCAAAAATACAAAGGCAGCAAACTGACAAACTGATGAGGACAAACTAACATTCATATTTCAGAGATACAAAGGCAGCAAACTTTCGAACTCATCTTGAGCAAATATACAATGTTTTGGCTTCCATTTACTACTCATATAATGAAGTTACAACAGGAGGCATACAATCTTTTACTTTCTTAAACTCTTCTCTTCGTTTCCCAATCTTTTTTCTCCATTTACTAGAACTTAAAATAGCTTAGATCTCCTTCTAGTTCCAAAGCCGCCGCCGAGCATCAAATAAGGTCCATTCAGCTTCAACTTCTACCGCTTTTAAACAAAAGACCATTCATTTGAATAGAAGTGCACTTACCACTTTGAATGTGTCCCATCGCCTTCGCCTTGATCAAGAGGAACCCACCTAAACTTTCGGCCTTCTCAAACCCTGCGCCATCTTCTATACTTGAAAGTAAGGTACAAAGATCTGTCTTCTTAAATAAAAGACGCGGAACCGCAATGTATTGCAACTGATCTTGCATTCGATATGATCTGCACCTTTGTCATGAAGCCTAGACCTCCACTTCTCAGGAATTAGCGTATGTACTATCTCATCAGATATATTTGATATTGTTATCATTTTGGGTGTCTTCTTCACGGAAGTTACTGAGCTGAATAAGGAAACAAAAATGTCAATTGCCATGTCAACTTTTACATGGCCACATACACCAGATCGCTCTTTCAAAGCAGCATGAATCTCGGTCCACAACTTCTTTTGTGATAACATCAACATCGTACAATGGTTTGGTAGAGAAACCATTTCAGCAAGGTTAGGAAGGGGGATTTCAACTATCTTTTTAAGCTTCGGATAGAAAATGTGCTTCCAGAACCAAATTGATTTATTGCGCAACTCAACTGAGTTCTCGCCTTCAAAAATGATAGAACCGAGATCAAAATGGAAAGCATGAAATACACCTGTTATGCTTTCAGCACTTACCAAGTCTTCTTGGTCTAATAGGCACAACCCTGCAGCAAATAAGTAAGGAAACAATGGAATTAGCAAAGGCCCGAGAAACGTGCAAAAGAAAATACTTAAGCAATATTTGGTTCAATACAGCAAAAATAAATAATAAGACTAGAAAAGAACTTACAGCAAGTTGCATCTTTGGAAGTCCACGTATTCTAACATTCTTGTACTTTGTTAAATCACAAGGGCAGTAAAGATGTTGAACTAGAAGTTGTACATGTCTCCCATGTCAATTGAATTTGCTTAACCTTGCCTTTCCAATGAGCCTTCACATCATTCAATCGGGATCTTTTAATTCTAAAAGAACCCCTCAACCCATGGTCGCATTGTAATATGTAGCATAATAACAAGGGGTTGTTTTCGTATTTTTGTACGCTTTTTAACATGGTTTTTATATGATTTCTAGGGTGTATTCCATGGGATGTACAGATCAGTACATCTAGAGTGTGCATACCCCAAAAGTGATTTTAATGTTTTCTTCCAATGGTGGGCACCCATGTATTTTTTATCTTGTACTTGGTGGTGTATGTATTTTGGGGCATTGCATGCACCTCGAGGGTTTTAGTTTTAGGGTTTGTGAATTTCTTCATCAAGCTCGCTTTGGATATGGTCGTGGAGTGAGGGACTTCGAGTTTAGCGAAGCGTGAACTAGTTTCCACAAAGGTATTAAATTTTTGCATTTCGCTTGCTCATCGTGTCAAACAGATGTATGTTTATCCTAAACCTCCAGAAACGCAGCTCGCCTACTCTTGCCATGAAGCTACAATTTACTCTTTTGCAGCCATCCCCCCATTCCGACATGGATTTGGTCGAAGTCCAAAATCTGGGTGATGGATTTGGGCGCAGTCCGCATTAGCCTGCACGGATTTGAGGCTTGTTGGTTGTTTCCCAAGAAAAAAACTTGTGAGGGCCTTATATGATGGATTACGTGCTCATTCTATCAAATATCAAAATATCATGGATGATTTGTCCAAGATGCTAATCTCTATTTGGCAAGCGCTGACTAGTAGATTTCTCCTGCTGTCGCTTTGCCGGGTTATTTCCCGAGGGTGCCGCCATAAAGAAGATCCTCACATCACAAAGCTGGTCGCGGCGCTTTGAGTTTGAGGCGTGATTATTATATCTCAGAAGTCTAAGTTTGACGCAGAGCTATTTAAAAACTGGGTTGTCGCTTTAAGCTTGTTGATGACGATTTTGGTGAAGTTGAATTGTTGTGGCAATCTTATATGGTAGGAGTTATTAGGAGGCAATCTTTAGGATGGAGAATGCGCACCGATTGAATCATCCATTTTCTCTAAAATTTTGTTTCTGCATGCATACCACATTCCATGGCCTTGCGTAACCCCAAACGCATTTTTTCTTTCTTTTGATTTCTTCATTATTCCGATCGATAGGACTCTTATGACTAAGTTTTGGTCGAATGGTACATTCAAAATGGTAGATTTTGGTAAACGCTTGGGGCAAAAATGTGGATCCGCTTCTTGCCATCAATGCAAGTGGGTTTGATTTGTGGGAAGTGGTGAAGGATGATTGCCAAGAAGTTAAGGCGCTGATGCTATATGTTGGAGCATTATTCCGTATGCTAAAACAAAAGATGGGGCGTGGATCCGCATTAAAAAGTCCGCAGTCTTTAGCCCTCGATATTACCGCTTATAAGCCGATAAACCTTCTCGAATTCTATAGTCACATAGTATGTGGTTTACCTCGTTGTCATCCCTTTAGAAAAGGTGCTAGGAGCAAGAGGGTACAACTAGAACCGTGTTATATATCCCTTTTAGAAAAGGTGCTGGGGAGCAAGAGGGGTACAACTAGAACCGTGCAGTTATATGCTTAATTTACACCACCCTAAAATATCGTTGTTTTGGCATGACGTAAAGCTTTTCTCCCCTTCCTTTTCTTTTCCTCACTTCTTTACTAAGATGGTTACAAGGACGATGGGTTCAAGTCCCACGGGTTGGCAATATTTACATGGCAAACTTGTTATCGCGGCAGATATTGATGCTACAACATATGTTTAATGCTACAAGACGCTTCGCTTTTAACCATTTCTCATCGTGAAAAAGATGCTATAGATGCACACAATGCTGCAATTTTTATTCAACGAGTATTCTCTCATGGATATTTATATCATCTTTGGTGGATAATTTCAATCATAGGCTTGGGAACCTATAATCCAAAGATATGTGATTTATGTGATTTGTGTTTGCTCGAAAAGATCCCATCATGCAACTAATGCACATCATTGTATTTTTTATTAAAACAAAGCAGCTTTTATCATTCTAGGCTTGTCTCATGTAATTGGATTACATGCACAAATATTTTAAAATTGGTACATGCAAAAAGTGAATTAAAAAAATTTTTACATGCATTTATGCCATTCTTAGTGCCCTAAATGACCGGTTGGCTTTTTTAGGGCCCGGGGCCCTAAATTTTGTAATACAACAACCAACACATATATACCATTAACATTAATTAGCTCAAACCATTGCATCCAACACATTTAAAATAAAATCCCCTAAAACCCCTTTGGTTTGGGTGCATATTCACACTCAAGTTACGTGGGGCCGGTAGAGCCCCTAAAACTTACAATACATGTATAAAATTAATACCATTAAGTACATTCTCTTTAAACCTTATGGTATTTTGCAAACTTTAATATACAAGATACAAAAATCCCAGGCTGTGCATACCCCACAAACGAGGGTCACTATGAACGGTCCAGATCAAGGAACAAAGGGCAATATGCCCATCCGATAGCTCGATGTCCTGAGTAACCCCGCGGTGAATATGCACCCAAACCAAAGGGGGTTTTAGGGGGATTTTATTTTAAATGTGTTGGATGCAATGGTTTGAGCTAATTAATGTTAATGGTATATATGTGTTGGTTGTTGTATTACCAACACATACACGGTACCAACATACACGGTTATAGGGTCTGCGTCAGGCCTCTCAATGACAATAGATGTAATCATTTCTTCCATTGCAATCTGCAAATAATAATAATATAGCAACATTAGGGCAAAAATAGATTATCTTATGTCAACAAGAGATTACAATGATCGAATAGCCGACATGCTTTCTTTTCTTTTAGCAATAGGGCATGGCAATGGTCGAGGTTTTGAAAAGGGAAAGATACATAGATGCATTAAATAAGCATGTGAGTAGATACATAAAAGGAAAAGCTAAATAGATGCATTAAATAAGCATGCAACAGCCATGCAATCCAAGTAAAAAACCTTTGAAAAGACGCCATCTCCAGCCTACATATCCCATTGTCAGCCGCCTTGCAAAATCATACCATGGCAAAGCAGGAACAAACACGCAAAAACAAAGTAGCTAAACCCAGCATTTAAAAAAATGAGACCAATATAATAAGAAATCAAGAATAGCATGATATCAATTTGCGGGAAACAGAATTCAATGAGTAGGGTTTTTAATTAATTTCTTAATACTTTGCAAGAAATATCCGGTTTACATGACTCACATATTTTTAAAGCTTAAAGTAGACACATGATTCAAATCCTTATATGAACATCCATATTAACAGAAAAAGTAATGAAAGAAAAAGTCCGCCTCCTACCTTCTAAATATCTTCCACATAAATTTGATGGGTATCCGAACAAACAAAATAATGAATATGAGAAACAATAGAATCAAAACTTATTGCACAAGCTCAAAACCCTAAACCAGATAAATTTCAAGATATAAATCATGTGGCAAGCTGCCCCTACATCTCTCCCCAGCAATGGTTCGAAACAAATGCAAGAAAATACCAAAGCAATATTTAGGTCTACATTTACTTGTGATCTTACCGATTTCATAGGTACGGGAGAAAGTCCGGTGCTCCAAAGATGCTCAGAACATGTTTAAATCTTCCAAAGATTAGATATCAAAATGCTTCTTGACCAAGCTTTCGGTGAATGGATTCAAAACGCTTCAGTAATTCTTGATCTCGGTAAACTTCTGAAGCACTTCCAGTGAATGGATGCAAAACGCTTCTCAGACTGTCTGGGCGATCTGGTGAGGAGCTTCCAGTAAATGGGAGGGAGGGAAATTTTGTGCGAGGGGAGGAAAGAAATCGAGGGAAAAATTTTTCTGGTAATTTGTTTGTTTCTTTCGTTTGTCTCTTCCCATTTCGTAGAAGAAAAAACAAAAGGATTAGGGCAGGTCGGGCAGCTCAGGGTAGGGCAGCATAAAAATCTAGGACCAGTCACGCCATGCCACGTCAACATTTATAACCGCTTCTGTCAAGTTCTTTATTTTGATTGGCCAAGCGATTTCCTAGTTGGCAAATCTCAAAAGACCTTTTATAACCCCAAAAAATTTCTAATGAGGGGGTTTTCTTCATCGGTTGTTCTTGACTCCGTGACTTAACTAGTTTCAATCGCTCTTGTAAAATATATAATGTGAGATTTCGATGTTAAAAGCTGTGCTTACACCATGCACCATAAGTCACGGGGCTCTATTGAGTCATGATGACGTTAAAATACATTCTATTCTATTCCTTAATTTCTAACAGTGGTGCGTATTAATGAAGCAACATTTTCATCATATTCAGAGAAGCACCTTCCAAATTCATGAATATAGACACCTTCTAAATCCATGAATATATCTTCCATTTTTGTCAAACAATTCCATCAAATCCTTACCTCTTACATATTTAAGCATCCCTACTTCTTGTTCTAGTTTATGTATCTGAGATGCACTTAAGTTTTCATATTCATTCAACAAATATTGCTGCATCTCTTGTTGACTCATGTGATGAATGAAAGCTATAATACTATGCCTAAGTTTAGAGGTAATAATACCTTTTGCCTGAGCTGAATCCTTAGAAGACTCCGCTGCTTCAGATTTTAAAGCCTCCCCTGAAGAATTGCTTGCACCTTCTGTCTTTATCTAATCTTCTTTTGTTTCTCAATTTCAGAGCACAAAACTTTTCAGGCAAATCCTTAAATCACACAGACATAGAACTGCCAGCACAGACTAGATACAGACAATATCAGATAGATTGGCTTTTTGTACCAAACATACAAGCATAGATTTCTTCTGATCCCAATCAAATCTGCTCCAACCAGATATACCATACGTGAAACTGTATGCTATCAAATATGGCGTGATTTTCGACCAAAGCTAATTTTGCTGCATTATTCCTTTTGGATAGATATATCTGCTAATACTCACAATTTTATAATTGTTTCGCGCAAAGCTAATTACGGACGTTATGCCACGTATGTCCATTACCACTTAGGTATGCAATAGTTCCAGTAGCATGGAATAACGTGATAGAATCCCGGCGATAGGGACGGTTGAGGGGATTCATATTACATTGTTAGAGGTGAAATTCTTGAATTTATGAAAGACGAACTACTGCAAAAGCGCAAAAGCCTTTGTCAAGGACATGTTCATTAATTAATAATGAATGCTGGGGGCTCGAAGACGATCAGATACTGTCCTAATCTCAAACTTTAACGATGCCAAGTAGGGATCGGCAGATGTTACCGATGACTCCTCACTAACACCTCATGAGAAACCAAAGTTCGGGTTTCGGGAGTATATGGTTACAAGGTCAAAACTTATAAGAATTGACTAAAGGGCATTAACAGAGTGGAGCCTGCGGCTTAATTTGACTCAACATGGGGATACTTACAAGGTCTAGACATAGAAAGGATTGACAAATTGAGAGCTCTTTCTTGATTCTATGGGTGGTGATGCATGGCCATTCTTAGTTAGTTTAGTGTTAATAAATGAGACCACATCCTGCTAACTAGCTAGCGAACGTCTTTCTTTGCGGCCAACTTCTTAGAGAGGTATGCACATCTAACAGATGGAAGTTTGAGTTAGGTGTTCTGGGCCGCACACACGCTACACTGATGAATTCAATGAGTGCATGCCCTATGTCATTAGGCTCGAGCAATCTTTTGAAATTTCATCGTGATGGGGATAGATCATTGCTATTATTGATTTTCAACAAGGAATTCCTAGTAAACCCAGGTCAATAGCTCGCATTGACTGCATCCCTGATCTTTTGCACACCGCACATCGCTCCTACCGATTGAATGGTCCGGTGAAGTGTTCGAATTGCCTCGAAGCTTGTGGTTCACTGTAAGTGACAAGGTGAGGAGTTCATCAGAAAAATTTGCATACACCCTTTGACAATTTGTTCTCAGTCACTCTGCCTGTCTTTAGAAGAATATCATGATAGAAGACCATCAAAACAGAAAGTGTACATGATGATGTTTAGATGTAAGGCCCTCTTTTGAAGCTCTTCCAAGATTGTGTGAGCTTCCTCCAATTCACCACCCTTGCAAAAACCATCAATGACGATGCCATATGAGATATTACTTGGTCGAATGCCATTTTCTAGCATCTCTCTAAAATATTCAAAGACATCCTCTAACATCCTGGCCCTGTAAAGGCCTTTTATTACAACAAATTCTCTCTTCATAGCTCATTTTAAGGGCATCATCAAATTTATCTTCTTTGCAAAAATCATCCATCACAACATTAGGTTTGATTCCACTTCTCAATAGTTCCTTGAACAATGAGGATGCTTCTATAATGTGCTTAAAAGTGCAATATGAATGTAAGCGTTTGTTAAATAACCAAAGGAAGACATCTTCTGAAAGATGCCATATGCATCTGGATATGCACCCTATCATATCAGAAGTTCTAACAAAAAACTATATGTCATAAGAGAGTGTTCAAACCTATTTGATCATTGATGCTTCCGACTTTATTAAGAATCCCAACCGTTTTACTCATGGCCACGGACAAATGGGAGCTACAAGGATCGGCCTCCACTCGCAAATCAAGTTTAGTTAGGCCAATTGGGTAGGAATATTCAGAAATATTCTGGCATGTACCCAGAATATTCCCATCCAACAACAGCAGCGAGGGCTAGGTAACCCAAAAAGGCGGAAATCTTAAAAATTTTTGCACCCTTAACACGCTTGTACAATGTTCGGGAGGATATGGCGCTGATAAAATCCCATGCATTGATTAGGTTGTTGCCGGAGGCTGCACTTGACAAAAAGCATCCCACTGGAATTTCTTCCTTCAAGTTTAGTTCCGCGCAGCTTACAGTAGAAACAAGGAAGCTATTAGAAGTGGTGAGGTCTGAGAGGTTCAAAAGAGTGCCATTAGAAAAGGCTCTAAATTTGTGGTACGAGAATGAAAAAAAGAAAGATATAACGGAGAAAGTTGTCGTCCAGGTACTAAAAGCTTTGAGCAATGATCCCATAGCGGCATTGGAGTTTTTTAGGTGGGTGGGATCTAAATTTAACCATATTTCATTTACTTGTAATTGCATGTTGGACATCATTGTGAAGAACATGGGAATTGAGAAAGGATATGCGATTTATAAAGATGAGTTGAATAAGACTGCTGAACCTGATAATTATACATATAGGATTTTAATTCGTGGTTTTTGCAAGGCTGGAAAGGGCTATGATGGATGTACCATGATTCAGGAGATGATGGAGAAGGGGTTACCTGGCGATGTTGTCGTGTATAATATTTTTATTTCATGGATTGTGTAAAAGGGGGATGTTATGCTGGCAATGCATTATTTTTAAACAAGTTCTGAATGAAGATGGATGTGCTCCAGATTTGGTCACATATAATACTTTTGTTGATGGACTGTGCAAGGCTGGGAATGTTGAAATGGCCTTGAAGCTTCGTAGATGAGATGATCGATAACAAGTTGTTCCCGATGTTTTTACTTTATACATGTATTATTGATGGCTTGTGCAAGAGCAACAGAGTAGAAGAGGCTTATAGCATGCTGCAGGAAATGACAGCCAAAGATTGCCTTCCAAATGTAGTTACATATAGTGCTCTGATAAGTGGCTTTTTGCAAATTGAAAAAGATTGATGAAGCTTTTATGACCTTATTCAAGTTATGTTTAGACTGGGATACGTTCCAGATATAGTAACATATACTGCTCTTATTGATGGCCTTTGTAAATCAGAAAAGATGAATGCTGCTTACAGACTTTTCAGGAGTTTACTTCAGAAACATTGTGCTCCAAACGTTATCACATATAGTACACTCATTGATGGCCTCTGTAAATCTCAACAAGTGGATGAGGCATATGATCTTATTCAAGAAATGATTTCACGAGGTTGTGCTCCAAATGTTGTGACATACAGTGCATTAATAGATGGACTTTGCAAGGCCGGTGGGATAAATGATGCATATAACTTGCTCCAAGGAATGGCTAGGCATGGTTGTTTTCAAATGTTATAACATATAACACCCTTATTGATGGTCTTTGCAAACAAGGTAACTCAAATGATGCTCTTCAACTTTACCAGAGTATGGAGGAGCAAGGCTATATACCATCAGTTGTCACTTATATTAGCCTTATCCGTGGTCTTTAGCAAAGCAGGGAAATCAAATGAGGTGCAGAGACTTCTGAGCAAAATGGTTGCTATGGATTTAGTACCTCAAAAGGAACTAGGTTTTAGCAAAAGTGTTACTGCATGAAATGAGTAGAAACAGGGCAGTGAAGTGATGGGCTTTATTACAGTTAAGCTGTAGTTATGGAATAGGAAGTTACACCTTATGCAAAATGATTTTACGCAGACAGGAAAGTAGTCTATTTTGCCAAGGCTATTTTTGTAACTCTGTTCGGTGGACCAAGGAATGCATCCATAATAAACTGTGGAGCAGAGCAGATGTACAATAGGTTTTGTGTGGCAAAATAAAGTTGACTTGTAATTCCAGTTCTTTATCGAAAATTGATTCAGCAATGCAGCCTTTGAATTGCCTTTCAGAGAAAGAATGGGAAGATTAATAGTTAGCATGTTGAAAAAGGGGGGCGCAGTTGGAGGGTTGGCCTGTAGCTGGTTTGAGAGTGAATGTAAAGTTGATGAGATTGCGCATAAAGCCAACTATTCCTAAATGCTACCTTCATGTGCAATCCATCGTATCATTCTAGTCTTTTAAAGTTGAAAATGTTTCATGAAACACGGTGGAATCTTTCATGAAAATGTTGAGAGGAAAACCACAAAAGAACAATAAGATTTATCCCAATATTTTGGAGCAACTGCTTGTGTTTTGTATATAACGAAATTCTAGTGCAGAACTCTGAAACTTAGACAATGTGAGGCAGTGGAAGTGACAGCAATTGCAGTGAGATGATGAAGGTTATGAATGTGTATATAACAGGTATAAATTGCATACTAGGTTGCATGCGTGCTTACATTATTATTCTACTTTTCACATTAACTCAGCGTTCATGCATTTCAGGCAAGAACGGAGTGAGGTCCAGACTTTCTATTCCAACAAGGTGATGTAGCATAATATACTTGCCAAATGCATCAAACATCGCTTCGAGTATGCTCACATTTGAACATTCGCCATCAGGGTTCAGCAAACCTTCTTTTTGCTCTGTAGTTTCCTACAAGTTTAGAGTTACCCAGGTTATTTACGAACCTAACCAGCTATGTCTTAAGGATTACCTTTATTTTACAGCAGGAAACTACTTTGTAAAATTTGATGGCTTGTAAGGATACATTCATCATTAAATCAAAGCTTTGGGATTTGATTAACCTTAGACCACCCTGTTATGGCAACGAAAATTTATCTCCCCTTTCTTTAATAGGAATTCTGAGAATCATAATCACCACAAGCCACAGCACTGGATCCAATTTTGAGAATGAAATGGCACAGTAACACAGTAATTTACCTATACATTGCTTAAAGGAACGCATCCGAACAATCAATGCAAACACAAATATACATATTTTTGTAGCTGGCCATTTCTTTAAAAGAGCATCCGAAGAAAAATCGTCAGTATATATCAGCGGGGATGTAGTTAGTCGGGCCAAAAACGGTGGCCATCCGTCCTGATACCGCAATAAATTGCCTCTGTAATTTTGCATGGTGATTTAGTATTTAGGTAATTCCCTCGAGAAGCTTTCCTCGAGGGAATATCCTGAGGCGGTCCGCCAGATGAGTACGGGGCTGCACCGCCGAAGCCGCGGCGGCCGCCAGGGATATGCCCCTCGAGGAAAGCTTGAGAGAGAGGGACAATTACTTACATAATAACCATTGGTTTCAAATTTCCGCATTCTATCGCCAAAGGGGCATCAATTCTCTGGTGCATCGGCCAGGTGAGGAAGTAGAAGATTTGATCTCAAAAAGGTGAAGGAAGCGTAAGATTTGATCTTAGAAGGTCGGGGAAAAATACCGTAACGTAGTTTTTCTTCATTGCAAAGATAGACAACCCCGCACAATCCGCTTGATTCGGCCTGCTCGCGGCGCTCTCAATTTGGTTTGAGTCAAAGATTTTGCGCATGTGGCGCCGGGCTTTTATATAAGAAAGATCCTTTATCTACAATAAAAAAAAGCTAGGGTTGCATATCCACCGCATGCCATTGGCTATGGTTGCCCGACACTTTGTGGATGCAGATCGACCGCAAGGCTTTTTACGATGTCGCGACGATTGAAGCCGCAGATCTGAGATCTGATTGAAGCCCCCCGCTTTGTCCGACCCGATTGAAGCCCCCCGCTTTGCTTCCCCTCCCCTCGCTTTGTTGTGCCACGCATTTGAATTTGCACTCTAGCGCGGCAAGCCCGCAAGCAAAAACGCTTAACCTTATCTCCGCATAATAATATTGAAGGAATAATGACGTAATTTGAAGCCAATGGTTATTACGACGAATACGGCTTGTACAACACTTCATCTTGTAAAATACTCATGCACATTTTAATACGGAAAGCACAACCATGGTGAGATTCCACTACTGGACGTTCTTTGAGGGGCGTGGAATTAAAGTTCCTCAATTTAAGCAACAATTTTACTGGTGATTCCACATATCAAAGATAAAAAAAATCCACGTAAGCCACATTAAAGGATGAAGAAAGAAAAAATAGAACTAGTAGTAAGGTAGGCTTGGGGCAAAGGGTCTGGGGAGAAAAGGAAGTATCAAAGCAAAAAGATTTTGAGTATACGTAACGCGATCGGAATGTGTGTGTTGAGAAAAAGAATGAATCCCTCGGGAAGAAGAATGCACTAAAAGAGTGAATTTTGATCATTGGTATAAGCGAAGATGAGTAGGAAGAGGTAAGCCCTTATAGTGGATACTAAACTCAACTAAACCAAGTATAGTTGGAATATAAAGTCAATATAAGATGTGCAACGACAAAGCTAGGTGAGGGAAGTGGCATGCTTTAACCATCTAAGTCTTAGCATTGATGACATAGATAATGAAACACAAAGTAGAAGATAATTGTTTTGGTCAGAAATAAGTTGTTGATAAAATATATATTGTCCTCGCGGGCCATTTAAGTTGTCGCACATGTGTGTCCATTGAGGGGCACAAAGGCAATGCCTGAGAAACTTTGACAAGATAGTGCTTTACACTACATTGTGTGGAGTTGTTGTGAAGTCATAAGCTATTTGCTATTAATTATGCATTTGCAAACGGAGACTATGACGCTCCCCACAAAGTATATGACACCACGCATATACTCTACAAGAAATCCTCATCTAGCAATCGCCGGCCACGGGCTCGAAGTCCGCCTCGCTCCCCGGAATGGCTGACGGGTAGGAGACACAGAGGGTGTCTTGTGCCGTCCCCCCTATGGGTTCTATATAAAGCTAACTACAACATCAAGACTCGCAAACTAATACAACATAATCAACTACTAAGGGTAGCACATCATCCATCCATAGATCCATCATAGATATCAACATATCGTGAAAACATATAAACTCTTTACGTGCCTCGACTCATAGGGAAAGTAGATCCGGCGACCGGGTCTCAAGATAGAGCGCATAGAGATAAATAACAATCTCCCGCGGCATGCTTTGCGATGGGCTAGAACAAGCTATGGGGCAACCAGAACTCCGCCAGATACACAACCTCAAGGTATCACCCTACGAGGATACCCTAGGTTGCGCCTCCTTTTGGTCCGATAAGGTAGGAAGAGAGGGACTCCCTCTGGAAAGCACAATGATTCGATAGGCGGGCTAGAGAATGTGGCGACACACGCCGTCCCTCGATTGAACTCCCTAAACAGAGCCGCCAAACCTTGCAACTCCCCGAGGTTCGTGGTGGCACCATCGATCCGTGAAGTGTCAAACCCATACTCACCCTCACAGGACGTGACGGGCTATAGGCCTAGCTCATGCCGGGTCCCCAGATTTGGCCAAAGAGGGACTCCCCTTATCTTGCCAATGACCCCATTGTGTGGTGCCTACCACTTCATAACTTCCATAGCCGGGTGGGCTCTATGCACGTGCCGCATATAATAGGATCGCCACGCATGTAGGTTCTAGAATATTCTAGAACCTCATGGAAACAACCCCAAGATATGAGAAAGACATGAGGGAATATCTTCAACAAGTATTGGTAGTGCACTTGACAATGGTGTGTGACTTGCAACTAGAAGGTTACAAGTTCAACCCTTGTCTTGTGCAACTACCCTTTAGCAACCGCGGTGATCTAATTTCATCTTTTTGTACATACAGTATAATGTTCTCAGATGATTTTAATATCCGTATGGTCGCCACATCATCCCTCCTAGGATCGCAACCAGTCCCCTGAGTCGGGGCCGAAAATACCAAAACTGGCTTATCCGAAAGCAACCCCCTGGAAATACCACAATTTTATCAGAGCATTAGTCGATTCTCTGAAGCTCCCATGTTCCATCACTTGGCAGTATTCTTCCTAATCCACAAGTAATACAATCATTTACCTAAGAAACTTGAGTCTAGAATCTCCCAAACCTCGAACTCCTCATGATCATCACTTTCCACCGGGTGGTGAAGGTGGAGGTACTCGACCGAAATGGATTTGCCATAGGGTTCCAACAAAGACACATGGAACACCGGGTGAAGTCGAACCGACGCTGAAGCTTGCACTGAAAGTAGCATCACCAACTCATTCAATGATCCGATAGGGGACCCAAGCCACCGCCGAGCTTGTTACAAGAATCCAGCCGCTAAGAAAACCCCAGTAAGAGCCACAATATCACCAACTATAAAAGGAGGAACATCTTGGCTGTATTGACCGCATGATAACAATAACGGTTTGGGCCCCGAGGAGATGGTGATGAAGATCATCTTGGAGCATGTGGAGCTTCTCGAGCCCCGCCTCAAGACGGGATTGATTGCATCATATCCGTGAGCAATGAAAGACCACCGGGATGCATGCCAAAAATTAATAAAGAACGATGTCCGCCCATGGAAGCATGGACGTAATTATTGTAAACACCTCGCCTGTGGGTAGCCCATCAACCTAGTTATCCCGGCCGATAATTGATGAAACATCGCAAATCGCCAAGTGTTTGATTAGTGCGCCCATTTGCTCGTTGGTCTCTAGGTGATGTCCCAAAGAGAGCTTAACATTCCAAATGCAAGAGTTGCAAAAGGCTTTTAAAAACCGGCAACAAACCGGGGCAAATGTACATCGGCAATGGTATCCGATAAGCCATGGAGTCAAAAACCACCTCGGGCAAGCAAGAGAACAGCTTGTGACTTCACCGAGATAGAAGTGGTGCAAGGAATGAAATGCACCATTTTGGAAAAATGGGATGGCGCCATGGCCCCCTCGAGGATGGAAGCTCGACAATGAGATCTATTGAAATACTCTTCCAAGGACCGGGCTGAAACCGGTAAAGGGCTGAAGTAGGCCATGTGGATTCGGTGGTTGGGAGCTTTTGCACGACAAAAAGAAATATCATATGAGTGTACAAAAGTCTCAATAGTGCGGTGAAGACATGGCCACCAATAATCTCGAGCAACGAGTTCCAGTGTCTTCGCAATCCCAAAAATGGCCGGCGAGAGGAGAATCATGAAAGGACTGTAGAACTTGAAGTCGAGGAGTACCATCTCGAATATACATAAGTCCATCTTGAGACTCAAAATGATCATAGTCCAATCTCATTTGCCGGGAAGACGATGCTGAGCCAAGATGTGAAAATACATCCTGCGCCAAAGGATAAAGAAGAAGAGATGCTCGAATAGGCTCCAACAAGGATGTATCATGAGGTCTCTCAAACAAGGTGATGGCCATAAGCTGGAAACGATCAGGTCCTAGACTAACTTGTGATTGTTGATCAAATGCTGGCTCCTCCGCCTTAAGTTTGAAATAGGATCTGCGAGAAATAGCATCTGGTTTCCTTTAAAGTGTGGCAGGCCGAAATTTGATGATGAAATCCCAAAATGAAACATTAGAGGAAATTTGAGATCTCATTTCATCCCCATAAGAATCCTCCAATGGAATGGCTACCCTCTATTAACTGCAATTAATGCAGCACCAACAACTTCATTGCTGTCGTTTTTCCCCCATAACTTTTGATCCACTTGTCAAAATGTTGCGGCGTTTGTTGCATTAGATGCGGAATGAAAAGATATTTCCAATGATATATGGTTATGATGTATTTCAATATGGTCATATGCGTTAACCTTAAAAAAATATGATTTTTTGCTTATTTCTTATATATTTATATCATAAAAGATATATGAATGGGTTATCACTAGATAGATCTTGTGAAGACGAACCCATTTACAAAACGTTTTTGAATCTGGAAGTTCGGATCTAAAGTTATAATGAAAAAATGATACTTCTGGTTAGTTGCAAAATTTGAAGGTTAATTTGTACGCCACATAATACTGGAATGAGATATATTGGAGCTCTTCTCTTATTGGACAGTTTAAAAAGCTGACATGGCATTTTAAGCATCCCTTAATGGGACAAAATGTGATCTCATTTTTCCTCTAATGAGGCAGAATTTCTTATATGAGAAGGCAAAAAGGCAAAAGAAAGAATGCAATATGAAAATTATCGACTTGTGTGACGCTCCACATATTTATACGGTGATAATGATAAATACACCGACACGCCAACCACTAAAGGTAACGCCACCATGGGTATTGTGTGACACCGCTAAACAAACATGCTCCTACCAGACACTCGGCAGAAATCCCCGTCCGGCCAACAACCGCGACAGGCCTCCGCCTACCCCAAGACTCGAAGCCCTTCAGAGCGGAAGGGGACACGGAAAGGTGTCTTGCGCGCTTCTTCCCCATGGGCTCCTATCACGCGGAAGCATAAACACGCCGTAACTAGCAATAATACAATATGCTACCTCGAGGGTAGCTCAACAAAGATATCCATAGATGCAAAGAACATAATCATATGCCATAAAACATGAGAGCTCCTACCCGTGGCTCCAACACGTAAAGGGCCGACCGACTCGATAGGCCTCAAGATAGAGCAATCGAAGTCATAACAATGGCGGGTCCGCATAAGACAATGGCTAGGGTTGACCACTCCATCCGCCCCTCCTGTGCGGCATACTTTGCGAGATGGGCTAGATCAAGCCGTGGCATGACTCTAACCTTCCTGGATCGCAATCCCATGGCATCACCCATCGGGACTACCCAGTTGCATCTCCCTGGTCCGACGAGGTAGGAAGGGTTGCATCTCCCCTTCCGGGGTCTAGAGGCTCCACGGGCGCCTAGAGAATCGTGGCGACACACCCATTCGCACTGACCGAACCCCCAAAACAAGAGCTGCTGACACTTGCAACTCTTGAGAGGAGGCATGCACACCATTGCCAGTGAGGTGTTTCCGGGACCCATGCTCGGCCCACACCTAAGTGACCCACCATAAGCCTAGCCCACCGCGGGGATCCCCTAAGCCCCCCACTGCTAGGGATCCACCCTCCATCTTGCCTCTAGCCCCGTTGTGTGGTGCCGAGTCACATCATAGCTTCCATAGCCCTAAGTGGGTTCCTATGCACATGCCGCAACTAATAGGAACTAAGGGATCTACACTAGGAGCATCCTACATATGGCCCTAGGTCTCTACCCCCCTTCCCAACACAAGAGGAACAACATGATCAACCATCATCACATAATCATCATGACAATATCTTATGAACATCTCAACCTAATCATACATATCTAACTATCAGTTAGGGTTCCTTGATTAGGGTTCAAGATGTTCAACAAGGATCTAGGGTGGCTCTACTCTAGACACAAAATACTACCCCACCGGAATACTAACTTGATGAACTAACACTAACTCTACTCAACCTACCTCCTCAAGCCTTCCTCCCATCCCCGGGCGTCTCCATGCTCCTTGACGAGGTTCAAGACTTGCTCCCTCAACGATCATACACACCTTCCAGGGCCTGCCGCCCAAGGCTAGGGTGTGACGAACGATGCTCGAAACGGGGTTTCGGGCACGTAGATGAGAGTTCAGGTGCTAGGTCAGGAAAAGAGGTCTAGGGTTAGGGTTAGAGCTAATATAGGTGTGGGTCCACATGGGATGCCACGTGGCACCACTAGGATGAGGCCGTGTGGCAGTTGCCCAATAGGATGAGGCCATGTGGAAATGGGCCTTATCCTAAGGTTATCTAAGTTAAGTAATTAACTTAGATGTGCACCCCTTGCCACTTTCTAAGGCATACAAGGCTACCTAGGTAGACTTGTATGGTGACGGGTCCAGGAATATACGTATTTATAGCGTATATTCCTCTGGAACGTCACATATTGTAACCTAGGGGGTTGACCTAAAAGGGATTTAATTAGCTATGCTAATTAAATCATTAAAGATAATAACCTATAATCTAGGGATTAATACTAAATGGGTTAATTAGGTTAACTAATGCTTTGGGAAGGCCACCGCCCAAATCGATTGGCCAGCATGGGGACTTCCAAATTGGGTTGTCAACCCGATCCTTATCCCTAATTGACTCCCCAAAAATTGGTCCAAAAGGAGCGGAGTCGAAGCCGCCTACCCCCGCCAAGCCGAAGCGCCACCATACCAAGCACTTTTACCTGTGTAGCTGAAGCTGAGCACCAAGACCCAGGAAGATGGATGCATCAAACGATAACGGGTCCAGCCGGAACTCAGGTGGGTGGCTAGGATAGCCTCAAATTCTAGAATAACGCCCTCGTTGGGCACCGGGTTGTGTTTTGTTTCTCTGTTCTCTCAGGTTTTACTTGTAGGAACTAACCCTTGATTGTAAAGGTGAGTTCTCTTCATTTCTGATTCGGGTCTTGCTCTTAAAGGATGGATTGATAGTTCTTTTGCATAGTATTACTCTTGAAATGGGGAATTACACGGGGTAGAGACCTCCGAGCCCATTTATTGTAGTATGCCCTAGACGTGAGCCCCTCAGATTATCCCACTATATGCCCTCCTGGGTACAAGAGACCACGGGTCATAGATGCTATGGATTGGCTTCGCACCAAAGAAGGGACGCAGTTGTTGAAGTGGGGGTGGGGTCTTGCACTAACATAAAAGGCTCCCGAGACTCCTACAAGTGGGCTAGGGCCTGATAGCCTGGTCACGAGAGGGCCGGGTATGGGTTTGACACTCCCCGGGTGTAGAGGTGTGATCCGTGATGGAGCATCTTGCACTTTGAGTAGATTTAGGGTGAGTAAGTTGGGTATGAATGCGGGGTCGACGATGCGCACGTATTCTCTAGCTCACCCATGGAACCACCTGCGGATCCGGAAGGGGACACTTCCCCGACGCCTCCCGGGACCGGGCGCCATGAACCCCGAGAGTAGGCTCAGCAGTGGTGATACCTCGAGCTCGTCTCCCAAGGCTATAGCTTAAGCCATAGCTGAATCGCACCCATCGCAAAGTGTGCAATGGGAGGGGCGGATGGAGTGGACAACCCTAGCCGATGTTCTATGCCAGCCAACGCCAGTTATACCTTCCGCTGATCTCTTGAGGCCGAGCCGCCGCCTATCCTCACAGGTGAGTCCGAGGGGGGTAGAACCTCGGGTTTGGGGTGTTTTCTTAGTTTAGATGCATATTCTTGCCGTTGGTATTTGATGGATCGCCACCCTTCGCGGGTGGCTATTTATATATGACTTATGCCGTGGTGCTAACATGTATTCACGCTCACGACGTAGGAGTCCCAATCAAGGCGCGTGGTTTAATGACACCTCCGGTGTCCTTCACTCGGGCATCTCTATAGATGGCGGGGATAGACGGAGGGAGCCTCGCCGCGGGGCGATATGGTCGCCATGGGAGGGGAAAGTCCTCGCATGTATACCACGGGTCGTCGATATATTCGTGTGGAGCCACAAAGCTGGTATCGAGCATGGTTCTGGGAAGCCAAACTATTGCACTGGCCACATACTAACTCGTTAGATCGTTAGCTAGTGAGTGAGGATTTTTGGAGTGGTATGAGATTTTGGTGGTGTAAGTAGATGTTGTCATGATTGATTTAACGTGGTCTAAGTATAAAATTGGTATGCCTACCCGGTGCGAAACCCTAACCCTAAGTGGCGGGCAGGGGGTACCCGGGTGTTGCTGGCGACGGTGGCGACCTCGAGGTAGGGGGTGCCCGCCACCTTAAAAAAAAAAAAACCCTAACCCTAAGTGGCGGGGTGGTACCGGGGACTCACGGGCGCCATGCTGTAACGTCGAGGTGGGGGGTGCCGCCACCTAAAAACGTGTTCGCCATTTTTCCTTTTTAAAAATTTTTAGGGTTAAAATTTCAAAATTTAGTAAAAGTAACTTTTTCTTCCATTTTTTTCCTAATGCCTAGTGCTCCCTTGAGCTCCGCCTAGCCGCCATAGCCGCCGGAACTGGAAGCTTCTCTCCGCCATAGCCAGACCTCGTCCCTTACCTTTCTTTCCCAAGCGCCCACCCAGCGCCCACTTATTCACGATGGAGGCAGTCACAGGTATACAAGCGCAAGCCCCGTCATTCTCAAACTCCCATAGAGTCTCTAATGGCCGAATTGCTGCCACGACAAAACCCATCGCCAGAAGAGGAGGCAAAAACTGAGGAGATACTGGAATATTTTGTTAAACGTTTCTACGAAGGAGTTAGGATACCATACCCGCTCTTCTGCTATAATGAGCGCTTTGTATTTAAGCTCAACGCCATCCGGGAAACCTGCATTGTAGTTGAACAGGAGGATGGTGTCCAGAAGTATACACCGTTCTTCCGCCCGTGAGGGATGAACAAGCTGAAGACGAGGCCCTACAAACACAGGCCCAAAACAGCCTGCAAATGGCCCAAGAGGCGGACCTACAGTGGCTTGCATCTGATGACCCAGCTTCAGGGTACCGCTACCTGGGAAACGGGATGTGCCTCTTTGATGGGGGATCCTACACCCTCCCATCTTTTTCATATGAAGAGGAGACTAATCGTATTCTCTGGGAAGCGGGAACAACCCCATTCTTCATAGATCAATTCCAGCGGGCTGTCGAGTGGGACATGCAAGGCAACCCTCCACGCTACTTCCTAGAACTTAAAAGAAGAACGGATATCAGGATAGCGGGGAAAAGCGAGCGGGGAGGAGCAAGCCGCGACCCCTCGGGCGCAATCACGCAGGGCAACGCAAGTGGCGAGGAGGGGTCTAAGCGGCAAAGATACTTTTCATGCAATGCCAGAGCTAGAACAGAGCAAACACAGAAGAGAGAACGGATGAAGGCAGAGAGGGCTTAACGAGGTAAATGAGGCTGATAAAGGAGCCGCTGAGGAAAGAAGAGGAAGAACGGCAATGTGCAAGATCAGCCACCTCCGTGAAGTCCCCGCTCACGAAGATTGAAGAAGACACCCGTGAATCGGGTGCTCAAGATAAGGATCAGCTCAAGGCTCGGTAGTATCGCTTAAGGTCTGTAGGGGATAACCGGGCGCAGATGAGATCATCCGAAAAGGCCGTGCATCCGGAGGACAGCTTGGGAAAACTATTCCGAGCTCCACCCCCAACCTAAGAGGAGGCATCGTTACAAGCCCGGTACCATGGCACTTAGGGAAATAAGGAAGTACCAGAAATCCACCGAAGTTTTTGCTACGAAACTTCCTTTCCAGCCTTTTGGTCCCAGAGATTGCTCAAGACTTCAAGACGGATCTTCGGGTTCCGTGACTCATGCAATTTAAGCACTCCAGAAGCTGGCCGGTTTCATTCGGTGGCCCTCTTTGGCGATGCAAATCTATGTGCAATTCATGCCAAGCGAAAGTGACGATCATGACAAAGGACCTTCAGCTAGCACGTCGGATCCGTGGGGAACGGCCATGATTATGTGAAACAACCATTTTGTATCTATGTAACTTGGTATATATATTATAAATACAAATTTTGTTTTGATTTTTTTATTAGCGTATGATTTTCTTCCTTTTATATATATGTATATTGAAAAAAATAATAATAATAAAACAAAATAAATAAATAATTACACATAATTAGCTGGCGCCTTGAACGCCGTGCCCGGAAGTTTAAAAAGTAATTTTTCCTTTAGGGTTTTCATTCACTTTTTCTTATTCCTTCCGCTTTCTTCCTCTTCCCATCGGCCGGCCGGTAATGGATTACGCTGGGCGCCTAGCATGGTACACGGGAGGCGAGCAATGGGATCCCCAGGTTCCCTACCCTCTCTTGGATCCCATGTTGCAGTGTACAGTGTACAGACGCCCTCATCGACAACATGTGAGCACACCCTGATTACGAGACCTTCCTAGAGTTTTATGATGAGGAAATCCTGCCCCAAGCAGAGTTTTTCGGGGAGCCGCCTCAACCCTATCTTCATAGGGATATCTTAGAGCACATGTTTGGGGATGATCGCCACGTTATGATATTCTTAAGGGGCATTCTCGTGACGCTAAGCCTTCCCCATTATTGATCGGTGGGCTCTAATGGGCTGTACTTTGAGGCCCAGTTTGCCCTCGCTCTTATTATGGACATGTATGTTGACGGTACTGACACGGCTTTAGAGCAAGCCAAGACCCCACTTCCTCTAGATCCTGAGGAGGATGATATGCCGATTTTGTAAGATGGAAGGAATTGGCCAAAGAGAAGCCTTTACCCCGTAGTAAGGGCCAAGCTCTTGTCGGCTTAAGCTCTTTTCTACCATCAAGGTTGCGGATCAAGACTATTTGCTACCGAGGCGACATTCAATGGGCGACGCGATATCGCCAATAAGGGCAAGCAAAAGACGGCTCATCTTCTCTATGAGCTGGCCGAGTGTTTGGGGTCTGGGTTCGGGAACTCCTGGAAGACAGCCCTCTGTGAGGACCCGTGGATCTAACAGGAGAGTCCGGGGGACTATGTCACGGGATTTGTAAAGAAGAGAAGAAGAAGAAGAAACAGTAACAAATGAGAGAAAAAGGATAAGCTTCCTTGATATCAATGATGAACATACATGAGCTCTCGCAATAGAGAGAAACTGAAGGAGACAAGACTCAAAGCTCATCTAAAAACTCATGTGCTAGCTCTACTCATATATAGTACAATGGCCTTTGGGGCCCAATATAGACACTGGACTGATCCTTGCGTCGACTTCCCTGAAGGGAGGCCTCATTTGCAGGAATGCAGCCTGAAGTGCTCATCTTTAGCGCCGACGCGGGCGGTGACGGGCCACTTGTCTCGAAAGCGGCGCCTTTTGTTGACGCCATGTGCTTTGATCATGGGTTCGTCGTTGGTCTTTCAAGGAGCCTTTTGATGGTCGTGTTAGTCCGCCTCCTGCACAGTGACTATTCATGCATACGCATGCACAGGTCAAGCTCAAGGATCCTCGGGCCAGCCACGGGTCGCCATCAAAGGCTCCGAGAAGACCGCTGTGTACACTCACGCAATGTAAAGCCTTTGGCTGCTGAATCAAGGGCGCCGCCAGACAAGTGACGGCTCCGCCACCGCCACAATGGATTCGCACTTCAAGAGGCACCGCCAACATTCCCGCAAATCAGCCTTCTTCCGGTGAGTCGCACCGTATCACCGAGAAACGAGATATCTTTAAGGCCATTGTACTCATATATATGAGTAGAGAGCTAGGCACATGAGTTTTAGATGAAGCCTTTGAAACTTTGTCTCCTTTCTCTATCATGAGCTCATGTATTTTCATCATTGATATCAAGGAAGCTTATCATCTTTCTCTCACCTGTTTCGCTTTTTTTCTCTCTAAATCCCGCTGCGGATATAGTCCCTCGGACTTCCCTTCGTTAGATCCACGGTCCTCACAGGGCTTCGCTTTCCAGAGTTCAACCTGTGACTTCAAACACGCCGGCCAGCTGTCTGATTCTATCCTACTTTCTTCTGCTGTCAGCTTGTTCACACCCCCAGATTTCACGCCAGAAGACCCTTTCTTCTCGGGGACGGGCTCCTCGCTTACCATCAGCTCTGAACCCGCTTCACATGTATGGATCTCGCTATGACATAGAGGCAGCCATCTTCTGCCTAGGGCCTCACCACCCACCCCCCTCGCAGGTGGTCCGGGGCCTCGGCCCCGGCCCCTGCTGCAACATTACCACAACCTCGGGCCCCTTATCAGAGCCTTTTATCAGCCTACCCTTCTCAAACCGTATCACTTCACACCCTGAACATGCCTACATCCATCACCTCTTCCGGCCATACGCCTCTTCTTTCCCCTTTCCACAACCATCATCTCCCTGCGGGCACCTGCCATCCACATGTTCCTTTATGCCTTACCCTCCCCTTCCCTAATACGCTCTCCTAATCGCTTCCCCGTTACAACCTTGCTGTATCTCAAAACCAATGCTCCGCCTACTTCAGCTTTCAACCTAGCCACCCTTCTTCATCGGTCCTTCAGCACCGTCGCCATCCAACTCAACCTCTCAATATCCTCACTATATCGCTCCCGCCCGTTCTCCAAGACTTTCGAGATCTACCTTTTCGCCACTGAACCGACTTATCCCACCTTTTGGCAACAATGAAAGTAAGCAAACCGTTAGACCAGTGCTCGTGCCCACATGGAAGAATTCTGAGGCTCTGCTGTCCTAAATGGTCATGCGAACCTCAACTGAAATTCCACATCTTTTTTCTCCCAAACCACCTCGAGCTCCCCATCAATGGCTTCATGTCCAACAAAAGCCATTGGAAACAAGATCGTCCCAAAAGCGCATCGCTTTCTCGCCTCATTACGGACCACGGATGATGATCAACTCTATCCCTTCGGCAACTCAATGAAC